>JABSTQ010005627.1:0-23106 GCA_013358835.2 Ixodes persulcatus | reverse complement strand
AGACAAGTCACCGCGATCCGTCTTGTACGGAAGGCGGTACATGCGAGTGTTCCCGTACATGCCAAAAGCAGTGACCTGCGCTAACTGCCACCGCTTGGGGCATAAGCCGGACATTTGCCCGACTGCTACAGTCCTGCGCAACGTGCGGCAACACGCATAGCGAAAACCAGGTTGGATGCCCAACTCCAAACGCCCTGTTCTGTCAAGGGTGTAAGAAGGCTGGGCACATAGGCACAAACCGTGCCTGCCCCACATGGCAAGAAACCAACAAAACGGATGAGAGAACAAGTCAAGAGCTATAAGGAACAGCACAAGCTGCAGCAAAAGCGGGAGGTTGCTTCCAGGGAGATCAGGATCCCGGTCCCGCCGAGCGCCTCACAACTGTGGGCTGACAGGCTCCGAAAGGGACTCGACCCGGCAGCACCCCCAGCAGAGCAGAACACCTACGCCTCCCTGAAAGCAGAATTGGATAGGCTGAAAGCCACAGTTCAAACGCTGCAAGAAGAAAACAGACAATACAAAGCTTCCTTCAACCAATGGAAGACACTCGCCAGCAACATATGTGGCATAAAAACATAATCAAGGTGCTTCAGTGGAATTGCCGAGGGCTTCGCAGTCGAGTGGCGGAGCTTAGAGCAAGATTCCAAGACAAACCCGACGAAAAGCCCGATGTCCTGCTTGTGTAGGAAGCCAACGCACACGACATTAATCTACGAGGTTTTATTCTCTACTCAAGCCCATCGATCTCCAGTAATCGTCCGGGACAGAGCGCCGACCCTCCGGGGAAAGCCTTGGTCTACATCAAGGAGGACTGGGATCAGCACCAGGTTGACCTGACAAAGTACTGCGATGACAACCAGGAAATAGTAGCAGTTCGCACCACGGTCCAGCGGCAAGTGAACGTCATCTTCACATCAGTCTACTACCGACCTATAAGAGGCAAGAAACACAACTACGATCACGGATGGATAGGGCATTTACACAGTCTCTACCCAAAGGAGCAAAAGCTTTACGGAGGTGACTTTAATCTACAGCACCATCTATGGGGTTACGACGCAAACACAAAGGGAGCGGAGCAGCTGCTCGGTGAGATGCAGGCGCACCGGATCCAACTAGTGAACAAATCAGGAGTCAAAACGCGAATGGGGGACGTCAGGCAGAAAGACACCACCCCTGATCTCACGTGGACTTCGAACCCTTACACTCAACATCAAAAGTGGAAGCGAGCCAGGGACCTCTGGGGCAGCGACCACTGGCCAATCTACTTTGAGTTCTCACCAACTCGGAAGATTAAAGGCAGCAGCAAGAAAAGGGTCGTGAAAACGGTTCACTGGGACAAGTTTCGACAAGCGCTAGAAGCGGACAACTTTGCAGGGTCCAGCTTTGAGAGTCTGCTCAACAACGCCTTGAAAGAAGCGACCACCGAGACCAAAGTTGAAGAAGATGCGCCAACTCCCGACCTGCACCTCCTGCGAATATGGGCTAAGCGACTTCAAGTGGTGCAGCGGTACCGCAATGGACGCGAGACCCCGCAAGCCCGGCGAGCAATCACGCGAGCCACGGTAGAGGCCAAGCAGTACGCTAAGCAACTCGGCACCAATAGGTGGATAGACTTCAGCTCCTCGCTAACCGAGAAGACTTCGGTGAAGCGGCTTTGGGCGGTAAGTCGAGCCATGCTCTGGAAGAAAAAGAGCAAGAAGGGCACCAGCACACTGGCACTAAAGATGAATAAGACAGAGGAGCAGCTCGCTGACATGGCCTAAGATCTTTTCTTTCCTCAACCGCCATGTAAGGATGATCAGGGGCTCGGAAATCCGTACAACATAGAGGTCCTAGCACCGGACGAAGGCATGGACCGGCCTTTCGCTCTGGGTGAGCTCGAGTGGGCGCTCCACAAGGGGAAATCCTGCTCAGCTCCCGGCTCAGACAAAGTCACAATGACTATGCTCAAGAACCTCCCCGAAAACACCAAGCTCCAACTGCTAAATTGGATTAACCTCATTTGGATCACCGGAAAGCTGCCCGAGTACTGGAAACACTCTTTGGTCATTCCCATACCGAAACCCGGCAAGGACAAGGAATCACTAAACAATTATCGGCCAATTTCTCTAACATCATGCACGTGCAAAGTAATGGAGCGGATGGTATTGGCGCGAATTGACTGGCATCTCGAGACTACGGGGGCCTTTCATCCAGCTCAGACCGGGTTCAGGCCTTGCCTGGGCACCCAAGAAAGTCTGGCCCTGATATCGTCCAGCGTCATTCGTAACGTGCACAAATCTAAATTCCGGACCATCGTGGCCATCGACGTGAAAAAAGCGTTCGATTCGGTGCCCCACTCAACAATTATCAAGGAAGCCAGCCGGCTTAACATCACCGGCAGGACCCTCAATTTCATCAAGAGTTTCCTGGAAGGGAGGACATTCTCGGTACGCTGCGGCAGGCACGATAGCGCGCCAAGAGCGAACCACGTGGGTGTCCCACAAGGCTCGGTCCTCTCGCCTACACTATTTAATCTGGCGATGGTGGCGCTACCACACGAACTCAGTAAGATCCCTGGCCTAGAATTCACCGTATACGCGGATGATGTTTCGATCTGGGCTTATGGGGAAGATCTCGAAAAGCAGCGAGATATACTACAATCTGGCCTAGATACAATTGAAGCTCACCTGGCCCGTGTGGGAATGCAGGCGGCACCAGAAAAGACGAACTATACGGTCGTACGCAGCCCGAGAATTCGAATAAAGGAAGACTATGCAGCGAAACTCAACCTGGTCCTGGCGGGGAAACGAATCCAGCCGTCCCCTTCGGTAAAGATCCTGGGGATCACCATCGAGGAGAACGGCAAAGGAGACGCTTGGCTCCGCGACACACTCAAACAGTGCAACTCGGTGCTCAGCATGATCCGACGGATCTGCAATGCACGTGGAGGAGCGTCACAAGACATTGCCAAAAAAATGGTCAAGGCTCTCGTAGTATCCCGGGTATGCTACGGAGCACGCCACTATTGGCTCACAGCAAGGCAATGGGAACGTCTCGAAGCTTTGAACAACCACGCTATGAGAGTTATTACTGGACTGCCCCGTTTCACTCCTCTCGTCAAACTGAGGCAGTACGCGCAGTTGAACAAATTGCACGACGTCGTGGAAGCAAGAAGGAACGCACACGACGAACGCCTTAAGACGACACCGCAAGGAAGAGGCATCATGCGACTCCTAAAAAAATCGGTAGATGGCCTCCCAGAGCTGCAGAAACAACTGCCTCCGTGGGAAGACCTCGCGGCCATCACAAGCAGCAAGCCTCTAAGGGCATGCAGGAAAGGGGACACCAAACAACTGGCCCGCAGGGTAAAAGCACACAACAAAATGGTGGAGAGCTGGAAGCAAAGCAAGACCGTAGTTGCTGCTTATACGGACACTGCATCGCTTGAAGGCCCCGTCACCCTCAAGTCGGCTGCCGTGGTTTTCCCAGCACTTCGACTCGAGGCGATTGAAGCATTGCCCCCTACGGTGTCGACAAAGGGAGGAGAACTGGCAGCCATCCGCCTTGCATTAGAGACGGTCGTCACTCAAGCCACCGACCTCCCAGGGAACCTCAGGATCTTTACGGATTCACAGGAGGCGGTGAAAGAGTGTCGAAGCAAGAATAGCGCTAGCGTCCAAGTACGCAAGATCAAGAAGCTCGCCACGACACTTAGGTCGCGGGGACTCATTATAAGAATCAAGTGGGTTCCTGGTCATGCAGGGATCCCAGGTAACGAAGAAGCCCATCAACTGGCCCGCGACGCCCTTGCTATCCCTTCCTTCCGCGGGCCCGGAGATGAAACGCTTCCACTTCAAGATCACCAATATGACGTGACCGCTCGAGATCGAGCATCCATCGTCGATTGGCAGTCACAAGAATATGACCCCGCCGAAGAAAGGGCCGGGATAAAAAATGAATACCAGGCGAAACTTGAAGAGCTCCTGCCCGAGCCGGCACATCCCCTGCTCCCTTCACGGGGATTTGGACGACGAGGGCAGGTTCTGCTCACCCGAGTGCGCACAGAAGCAACTATATCACCCGCGAGACTCGCATCGTGGAGCAAAGGCAAAAGGTCTGGCCTTTGTTCCCAGTGCGACATGAACGCTAAGGCAGACACATACCACCAAGTGTGGGTGTGCCCCAAGTATCACGCTGAAAGGGCAAAATTCCGACCTCAGAACATAGCCACTCTGGAAGGCTGGACTCATCCCCCTGGAAATGAGAACCAACAACGAAAGATCCTGCGAAGTCTCCTGGACTTCCTCCATGAGGCAAAGCTGGAATCTTTTATTTAGTGTACATATGTTTTAAATAGTATGCCGCATCCAGGCCTCGACTATTAGCCACCGATGCATTCTTACACCCCTTTCCCTGCTTATGGCATCAATAAACGCTCTTTGAACTGAACTGAGCGTTTTCCTTCAATCTCTCCTTTGCACAATTTGATGACGTAACGTTGGGATCGCAGTACACCCATATGACGATATTTGAATGCTGTTCATAGATTGGACCCGAGCATTGCGTGGGTACTCGATTTGGGCTCGTAATAATTACTAGCTCGAGAAGCATTCGGGTAGTGGCCCGTGTTCAATCGCTGCAACGACGATAATAGCCGAGCCATAACAATGTCTGGAACTCAGCGCGTGTCCTGTGGTTTGCCAACCCCAGCGCGTGGCTATGATCAACATTGGCGGCATATAATCGGCTCCAGATCACGTGGCCGCTTGTTCTGGCTGCGAGTTGAGGGGGTGAACTCTGCTCGTTTTTCTTTAATTTTTTTCTGGGACTTCTATTGCGTGGGGTGAAAAACGAACGCGTGTTTCATAGGTCATTAACGTCAGGGATCCGTTCTAAGCGGTATTTGCGCTAAGTACGAAAATCGTTGCATCGCCCGGGGTCATGAAACGATTTTCCTACTTCTTCCTCCTTAGCGTTAATCCTCAACTCAAATGCGAATTGTGAAATCACGTCGTCGTGACATTCTTCGCCACCGGTGCGATGACTCCTAGCTTCCACCATGCTTTTTATGCACACCATAGAACTTGTCATTCCCCAGAGACGATAAGTTCCGTCAGGGCACTCATTGGCCACGAACGCGAATCCAAATATTCGTCCACGGATTGATTGTTGACGAGTGCATACGTCCGAGTGACGCAGTTCTCGTGTCCAATGCGTGAGCTGGGCTCGGCTGACGTCAGTTTGGCACCGCTGACGCGCTTTGGGAACCGCGGATGTATCATAGTGAAAAGGCGGAGAGCTTTCGAAGGAAAGAAGGTACAAAATAGTCCGCTATATTTTCAAATGTTCGTACCGAAAAGCTGGCTTTTGACTTTCTACCCTCTTTCTCTTGGCCAACTAAAATATATGCGATTAGTAAAGTCCCCATTTAAAATCATTCATCCCAGCCCAAAATTCGTTTCATGGCCCCTTTAAGTCAGAACTTCAGCTCTTTCAAATAAAAATGCCGCGTGTTTTGCGGGTGCAATCCGAGCAGTTGGGTTCTGTTTAAAACTGAAGTACTTGTGCGGGGGAGGATTCAAAATTCGAATATTGCGCGGAAGATATTTCTAAAGAGAATGACAGTGTAATTTAGTTGTTTTCTGAAACACAAAAATTACCGGGCAATCTTTTTAAAGGGATATTTCCATGTAATTTGATATATACCCGTCGTGTTCAGAAATAGGCTGAACATGATCCACAATATCCGTAAATGAAAAAATCGCACGTTTGTATTTTGAGCGTGATGGCTGTATTTTTTGTTATAAACGGCCCACTCTTGCGGAGAGCGGAGTGGGCCGGAGCACGTGACATCAGGCGCAATCGTGACGTAGTCTCCTTCGGGACAAGAAGCTGCGGCGAGAGGCTGACGTCGACAAGACGATTGCAAGCAGGGCCTCCGGAGGCCGCCATGTCTCTACTTGTGTGGGCAAGCAATTGTGTTCTATTACAAGCTTGCCAAAGTTCCGTTCACGCGCACGCTGCACAGGCTTGCACTCATGGGGCTATAGTTCCAGACTATAGTTCTAGACGAGACAATCATCGTCACTACATGTCAACGTTCCTAGACGGACATCACAAACGAGACCTTTGTGACACCCCCCAGGTGCCATTTGCTAGTCGTGTAATTCATTTCAAAATTCTTTTAGAGAGCAGCTCTTAGGCGCCCGTTTCCGGCTTGAGCGGCGTCGCCGTCGCCGTCGGCGTCGGCGTAACCGCGCGGTGCCTGATGGGTGAATTTCCCCGCCAAATTTAGCGGAAATTTTTCCCCGCTAAGTTTGGCGGAAAATATTCCCCGCTAAATTTAGCACAAAATTTCTCCGCTAAATTTAGCGGAAAAATTTCCCCGCTAAATCTAGCGGAAAAGTTTCCCCTCTAAATCTAGTAGAAATTTTTCCCCGATAAATCTAGCGGAAAATTTTCCCCGCTAAATTTAGCGGAAAATTGTCCCCGCTAAATTTAGCATAAAATTTCCCCGCTAAATTTAGCGGAAAAAGTTTCCCGCTAAATTTAGCGGGAAAAATTACCCGCTAAACTTAGCAGAAAATTTTCCCCGCTAAATTTAGCGTGAAAAGTTTCCCACTAAATTTATTGGAAAAAATTTCCCGCTAGTTCTAGCGGAAAATTTTCCCCGCCAAATTTAGCGGAAAATTTTTCACGCCAAATTTTGCGGGGAAAATTCCCCGCTAAATCTAGCGGGGAAATTTCCCCGCTAAATTTAGCGGAGAAATTTTTCGCTAAATTTAGCGGAAACTTTTTTCCTAAATAGGAGACGAGCAGGAGAGGAGGAGGGGCATAGCCCCCTCTTCGTACCTTCCCCTCCTCCTCCTGAAGAGCTGCGCTCTACTTCGGCGTTACAGGGACGGTTGTAAACGGCTTTCATTTTTGTGTCTTTTTCAACCAGACATTGGGGCGTCCGATGTGATACTACTCCCTTGAACACGCATAAACCAACAAATAGGTGCCGCAATTTTGCTGTAGTTTCCCTTTAAAGGTGCCCTGAGAAGGTTTCTGAGGTCGCCTAAATATAGCGATAACTCACTCCTCTGGTTCTAAGCATCCTAGAAATTCATAAATCATGACGATACGCGGCTTATTCCCTATTAAAAACGCACTCAAAGATCTAACACACCGAGGTCATCTCCGGTGGTGGGAGGAGCATTGTTCCGGCAGCCATGACGACATGTGACCAATGAAAACGCGACATTTCGTTAAGATTGCAAACGCTTTTATTGCAAAATCTGTATTCTTATGTAGATGATAAAAACAAATAGGATTAGCCGAGCAATGTTATTTTTTCGTGGAGAGGGGACATAATACTGCAATAATCGTCCTAAAGACAACGCACTACGTTTGTTGTGTTTTTTCGCTTTTTTGTGTGTATTTCGCGGGAGTGATGTGTCAGGTCTTCAGCTCTTGAGTGCGCGCTTGCTGGGTTGAATCGTTGTCCGGGCTGCATGGGCAACGAGCCGCGCGCATTCGACATATCACTCCGCGGTTCCACCGGTCGGAGGTGCGACGATGCTTCGCTTGCTAGTGGCTGACAGTGGCGCTGGTTTCTCTTCGCGAATGTTAAACTTGCTCGTTTTCGTAGATTTAACTCAATTGATTGACCGTTTTTAACGGCGCTCAGATCCCAGCAATCATCGTCATGTCATTACATAGATATTAATGGAAGATAGTAAGACAACAAAATTAGCATTTTCATACAAAAAATAACATTTATTAGAAGGCATCGAATAATTCTTTCATTCACTTCGCGGTTTGAAGAAGAAGGCAGGGAAAACGCTTCGCAGAGAGGACATCCTTGTCTCGTTCTGATATTATTATCATTACACGTTACATGCGAGCTCTCTGTAGCAACTGTACTCGTTTTCACCTCAAGAAAAAAAGGACGTTTGACGCACTTTTCGTAGTAGTAGTTCTTATAAAAGTAGTTCTTATACGATTTGGTTGTTGGAGGAAGAAGTGACGCTTTGGCGTTTGAAACATGCACCTCTTGATAAGATAACATTTATATAATGAAAAATACTCCTGCATACATTATAATTATCCACATAAAGGGGGAAATTAGTAATACTCCGCGACGGGCCGAACTTTTTTTTAAAGCGGTTCTTGTGGTGAAAACGAGTGTAGTTCGCTAGTTTTCGATAGCGGTATCGATACCGCTTTTCCATTTATTGCGCTTGATCTTATTTACCGTAACGGTCGCCCGCTACGAGAATGAACTAAAAAGAAAGGTAGCACGCGAAGAATAAATACGAGAGTTGAGCAGCTCTACTGAGGGACGGCATGGCACATGGTGCTGTTCATGTAAAAAAAAGAGTATGATGCCCTCGAAGACGTTTAGTGTCTAGACTAATAACATGGATGTAATGGATCTCCCTGGCTAAATCGGCTCTGAAAAAAAAAGAAAACTCATACAATAATGACCTGCAGTCCAAATCGCTAGCCGAGAATATTTGTTTTCCAAGTGTGGAGGCGGACGTTGATTTTTGGCGTAGAGAATAAAAATAACTACATGTCAGGCTAGGCGGCCCAGCTTTCGCTCTGGTGCAGAGTAGCTGCGTTAAATAGTATTCGCAACTTTCGGCGATGGTGCTACCGCGGTGTGAGAATCGCGCTGCCTAGCTCCTGCATGATAGGCTTTAGAAAAATAGTGCTCTCGTACACGTTCCTGACGAGAACAAAAATTAAGTAACCCTTTAATACTGCTGGTATATAGCAAAACTGACTTACGCGTCGCAGGCCCAGCCTCGTACTGCTCTTCTACGACGAACATCCAGATGACAGCCATTTTGATAGACGCAGTGCGCTCCTGTAGGTCGTGAAAGTTGCGAATTTCCCCCTTTCAGACGTCCTTTACCAGCTGAACTACGTTGAAATTCGTATGAACACATGTGCGTTCGTAATCACCCTTTTTGGAATCATGGTTCTGGAGGTTCTGAAATGAAAACACTTGCTCGCGTTCCATAGATTCACAAACGACAATGACAGGTTTTTAAGCGAGAAACTCACGCTAGCGCTCGTGGTGTGCGCGCGAGTTCTCTGCCTAAACGCCTCGAACCGACGGTTTCCTAAAAATATGATTCTAGAGCGCAGCTCTTAGGCGCCCGTTTCCGGGTTGAGCGGCGTCGGCGTCGCCGTCGGCGTAACTGCGCGGTGCATTATTGGAAATGTCCCATAATACACCGCGCAAGCCCCCCCCCCCCCCCCGAGGTCACGTGACCCCCTCCACTCGAGATCACGTGACCCCCCCCCCCCCCCCGGAGGAGATTGAAGAATGAGGGGGAGGAGGAGAAGGAAGAGGAGGAGGGGTATACCCTCCCCTCAGTACCTTTCCCTCCTCCTCCTCAAGAGCTGCGCTCTAATTCGGCGTTAGACGAAGTTGTAAACGGCTTTTTTTTTCGTCTTTCGCTTTAGTGTTGATTCACTGAATGACAGAAAACATATCGGGCTTTGTGAACGTTCAAATTGCGAGAGTGCGATCTACTGCAGAGATTCGGCGGCATGGTTCGACGCTGTGAAAGGGTAACTTATCTAGTTTGGTCGGAGACTTATCGTTCGGTCTGTAACGTGCTCCACGCTGCTGTGATTGCAAAGCCTGTACGATGCCTCTTCATGTGACAACCGAAGGGGCGCGGCCCAAGTGGATGATTGGCAGAGCAGACCTTTGATGTCTGCATCATATTGGATCCCCGTGCCCCCATATTTGTTCTGAAGCCGTAGATTATTTTCATAAATATGCTGAAATTAAAGTGGGCTAGGTAGAAACCTCCGGTAATAAACCCCTTCAAGACTTACGTCTCTTGCGTTTGATCTGAATATACTGCAAAGTGGCGTACGCAAAAGACATCAACAAGCTGGCAAGCGCATAACTGATATAATATTCACTTCCAAGAGTTTTTATACAATTGATAGACTTGTTCTTTATTTATTTTTTTCTTTTGCTTACGCCACTTTTCCTTATCTTCAAACTGCAAGAGGGCGTAATTTTTAAAGGGGTCTATAGCTGGGCGAGGGTTCATCGGTCGATTCATGATATGCCGGAGCCTGCCTCAACACGATGAGCCTAATGCAGCATGATTGATATGGTGTTTATGTTCATGCGACAAAGTCTACATGTCTATAAAACCTCTGACAGCACACACGGGGTGCTGAAAGCTAAACAAATCTGGTGCTCACTTTAGTAAAGGCAGCTATAATAAATCAACTTAAATCTCTTCATTTCTTTCTTTTTTTTTTAATCCGAGACAACACATTTTAGAACAAGGTTTTGTACCCAACGTGTGACTTGACTGATAGCATCAGCGCCGCCGTTCGGGTCATGCATATATGGCGTTCCTAAAACAATGCAGAGAAGCAAATAAACTCTAGACCATCACTTCCAGCCTAGACTTCGGAATTAGGCAGTGAGCACAGGCACAGCTTCCCCTCCAGCCAACTTCCACCCACCCTAGCCAGGGATCCTGGTTTCCATCCCCACCCATGCCCGTGTCGATCAGATTGTATGAGCATCGCACTGTAGTGTGGACGTGTGTCACTACTGCGTGATGCACGTTAGAATCTCTAGGCCACCACTGGTACTGCACTGGATAAATTTCTCATCTACGGCGGAGACTCCAAACGCCCACCGAGGTTGACTAACTTAGCGTTGTCTAAACAAACAAAAAACAAAATTAATGGTACGGAAACAAATTGAAGGAAAGAAACGTGGGCGGCGGCCAAAGTACGTGTTGTGTCCATGGGATTTTTGCAGCACGAAACTGGAAATCAGATCGACTAGGGTGCCTTCAGATCGACGTTTTGTTTGTGCAGTCGCTCCTAAAGTTTCTTGATACTTCTTTTACAAGTAACGACAGCCAATAAAAATGACAAAGCACATTCCGCTGGGACAAAATGGCGGCATTAAGTTCAAACGTCTGCTGTGCGCCGCCATTCGCTTCCTGAAACCCGCGCCGTTACGCAGTCAACGCTTCAAAGAATATCGCTACTTGTAGGAAGCTCTTATCTAAGGACTTTAGTCGCATCCATGCGAAACGCCCTTTAGGATGGCGAGGTGACTTCACACTTTCGCATTATGACTGATCTAGCCGGTCAAGTCACGATGGGAAAAGAAACGCTTGCTCACCATTGAAAATATTTTTTGAGAAAGGACGATTCTAAGATGAAAGTTCAAACGGTTTTTTTTTTTTTTTTTCGTTTGAGTATTAAGGGAATTTAGGCATTTTATTACCAAAAGTCGTCCTCTTAAGAGAAATGCTTCAGCTGGGGTCACACTGCTCATATATATCCTACAATAGACAGTCTGCATGCAGATTCAAACCCGAGTCACCTCGAGTTCCGTGCTTCGAATGCCGCATGGCAATGAGTTCAAGGAGTGGCACGCGGCATTCGAACCCCGGATATCGCGGTGACTGATGGTTGCACGTTGTCTTTTGTATGATGTATATAAGCAGTGTGATCCCGGCTTTGGGGTTCCGGGGAGCTATCGGGAACGAAAAATACGTCTTCGTAGATTTTTTTACAGCGGAGCTCTTAAGGGCTAGTTTCCCCAGGATCATGTCCCCCGCAAAGAAATGAAGACACCGAACTCTGGACACATACCGCCATCTATGAGCTACGGCGGCAAGCCATGTATCTGGATGCCGCCGTCACTCATAGATGGCGGCAGCCGTTCCACTCAGGCTTGCCGACTTGCGGCCGGCATTTGCTTCCCATTGTCTTTCTTCTTCAACAGAGTGGAAAGGCTGAAAGTTTTTAATAAAATTTCCGGCTACATTTAGCTGAAAATCTTTCCCACTACATTAAGCAAAAAAGGAATGCACCTTTCGCCCGTGCTCTATTGTCCCTAGAAAGACTGGCCAGTCTTCCGTCTGTTGCCCCGTCGGCACCTGGTGCGGAATGAAAGCGCGTGGCGGCGCTGCGAGCAATCGGCGTGCCCGAATTGGGCAGCTACCAAGCCACAAAAGTAATATGGGGAAACTATTTCAGACATAAGCGAATGATCACTTCGCAGATGAATTATTTACACCTCCTTGCTTTCAGAATCCTTAGACTTTCTCGCCTTGCTTCCCTCTCGTTGTTTATCGCTTTGGTGTAAAGGGGGAAAAGGTCGAGGATAAAGACCTTGAGTATGCTTTTTGTTATCGCCACTACATGCACCTCAAAGCTTGCCGTAGGTAAATCTATCCTTGCTAAGAAGTCAGATAAGTCAACAATGCTTTTCCCCTTACGCTTATTGAGATTTTAGAAGGTAGTGAGTGGGGAAGGTAGCAGCGGCAACCGCACACCGATTGCGCCCAGCGCTCCCTGCAATTTCATACACGGCGCTGCCATTTGCTGCGTGGAGAGGAGCGTTCGAACGGGAGACTAGCCAGTCTTTTTAAAAACCATACCTGTGCCGTCAAATATTTTTTTTATTATTTAAGAACCCCGACCCCCCCCCCCCCCCCCTTTTGTTTCCTCCCCTTTTCCTCCAGAGAAATTCCGAACACCTCCCCCCCCCCCCCCTTTTAAACGGTTACTGCAAAGAAAAAGAAAAAGGGTTTTTTTTTTTTAAAGAACCTTATTGGGACAAGCATGTCATAAAACAAAATTTCCGCGAAAAAAAAAATATTTTTCACAGCAATATTTATTGCGCGAGACTGATTTTAGTTTGCGGCTTTTTCGTTCATTTCGAATCGCGTGCCACAAAGTTGGTATTATACGTTACGGAGTGCCTGTTATACGTCACGGAGTGACGTGCGATAGCAACTCTTCTCATTGGCTAAGAGACTGCTTGACAGCTTAGATCTTGGTTGTTAAACCTGTGATAAATTGTCATTTCCGTTTGAGCGGCATATTTTTACGTTTAAAGAATAACCCATGTAATGAGAGTTACTATTCTTTACATAAGGTCTACAAGACGGGCACTTCCGTTTGGATTCATATCATAACAAACAAAAACATGGCTGCCGCTGTCTCTGCTCTCGCCTGTCTCGCCTACCTCGATATCTGTTTCGCCTAAGTAATCAGTGTTTCCTGTTGACCCAAGTGCTTGAGTGAGACTTCCTGAAGTGAAGTAATGTGTGTCTAGCAGCTTTCGCAGGTGTTAGTGATTGGAAGCAACGCGGGATTTTCGCTTTCATAGCGCGGTTTGTTACTTTCGTTTTCTTCGCTTTCGTAGTGCATTTGCTTTGCTTTCTCAACGTGCTATATATATATTTTTTTTTTTGCTCGCTCGTGCAAATGTTGACTTTTTGGAGATATCAGCTCCTGTAAGCAGTGCCGTTGCTCTGTAAAGTGGTGTCAGATTACACATTTAGAAGAAAGGGTATCTACAGTCCTTCCTAAAGGGAGTAACGGTCTTGTAACCAATGTTCCTTTAGAAAGGAAGAAACTTTCGTCCCTGAAGCAGGGGAGCAAAGTTCTTTCTTCGCCCGCATCTCATTATGGCAGCCCCGAATCGAGCAAATCGAGCTCAATAAGGCTTAGCGAGGACGCTACGTCTCTCGTATGGGACGAGAGGAGCAGCAAATAAAAGCGTAACACGAGCTTTCCGCGAACTGTGTTTATTTCCGAAGCGAGCTTCGCCCCGCAGGTAAAAAAACTTGCAAATCAAAGCAACAACTCAGTCTTCTAGTCGTCAGCACTGCGATGTTAAACGGAGACAACCGATACCAGTGTTGGACAAAATACTCGATAAAAGTATTTATGTTAGGTTACTAAATACCTGCTTCATAACGTATTTAAAATACTACTCAAGTTACTCTCACTGTAAAGTATCTTGAGTATAGTACAAATACTTAGAAATGTAATTCAATTGTTCTTGAAGATACTGCCGCATTGCGTAATTTGTATTGATGTCTGTATCGGTCATTTTCCTAGCACGACCGAGCAGCACGGGGGAGCTGGCTTCACGTGCGAATACATGGGTTGCACGTGACGTCATTCAAAAAGCGCTACGATGACCACCAGAGAGGAGGGCAAGAAGGAGCTCCCATCTTATCAGTGCCCCCTTTTGTTCCTCCCGGATTTGCACAGGCGTCGCTATTGTCCTCCCAGAAGATTGTAGAAGATTAACCTGTCACTCAAATTTCTTACAAAAGCAGGTTCCTCTCCTCCTCTTACATGGTGGTCAGAAATATGTGACGTGACGTCAGTGCAACCCATGTATAAAAAAGGGCACGCGCTGTTCCAACCAGCAGCAGCAGCCATGGCCACACCGATTTGCTTGTCTGTCCTTTTTATCTAAACGATACATGGTGTCAGAAGTGTCAGAACTTTCCGCCTAAAGGTGAGAGTTGATATTCCGCATGGCCGAGCTGAAGCCACCAGAAGGACTACGGCTGTCTGAAAATGCTGCCCAAAACTGGAAGCGGTTCAAGCAACGGATGGAGCTATACTTCGCAGCCACGGAAACTAATACCCCTGTAATACCCCTGTTATACCCCTGTTACACGGGCACACTTAACCGCGGTTATCTCAGCTTAACTGCTGTTGCGCGGCACCACAGATGCCGCACTATAGACGCTTTTCATGTTTACAAACATGAACTGCCTCCTGCGTTCCAAGCAACTTCCGGTCGCTCCGTCTTTGAAAGTATGTCGAGCTTGCCTATGTCGCCAGTGCTAGAAAGTATAAACGCTACACGCACATCAAAGTTGGAGATTTAACGAGGGCCCTCGGCTGGTCAATTTAACGTCTTGGAGGAGGCAAGTTGGTTTACAAGAGTATTCGAAATATTTATCATATCTGGGGGTTCTGCGTTCTTTTGGCGTTCACCTGGAGAATTGGTGGTTAAACGTTTCATCAACATTTCAAACAGCGGTGTTAGGGTGGGCTTTGTTCATACTTTTATGAACCGGAAGTTCTCTGGGACGTCAAAGACTAGAACAACTCCTGGTGGCGTTTTCCATGAAAAGGGTCTATACTCTCGGACAGCTATTCCATAACAAGTGAAGAGCGCGCGTGCACTGCTTCGATAGATGCTCAAGTGCACGTTCGCCCATAGCTTTGACCTAGCTTTGACTGCATAGCCGCAGAATGTTGTCGGCAAATATTGTGCGCTAACTGTGGCTTAGCGTAACTGTAGTTAATACCCCTGTCAGACGGGCTAGTTTAGTGTCACTACAAGCGAGTGCACTTCGCCCTTAGTGTCATTTCTGTAGTGTGCCACACGGCTCCTTTCCTGAGGAACACACTTGGCTTGGAGTGAGTTTGAAGAACTCACTTCGCTCGATCGAGTGCATGCATCAATAGAAGTGTTTCAGCAGTAAAACATAACAACACAGAAACCAAAAGGGTGGCGTAATTTTTATTTTATAAAGAAAAAGAAATTCGTGAGAGAGACCACATGTAGAAGAGTGGCATTGCAAAAAAAGTAGTGGGGTGGACTTGGAGTTTAGGTTGATCTGAACCAAGATTAGCGTAGCGGTGAATTGATAAAAGACGACGACAAAGTCAGTCATTCAACGGCTATCTTGGTTAGCAGAGAATGATAGAGCCTACTTTTGTTTCAGCATGTAACTATTCGAGACAACACGATAATTATGGTCTAATTAGGCAGTTTCGGGGCCTCCTCGTAGACTTCCGTGGAACGAAGCGGAACGCCAGAGTTGGATATGCTTCGTTCTTCATCTTGGCTTGCGATGATCGATTAGAATCATCCAATTGGCGTAAAAATCGTTCATTAATGTAACGTTGTTTTAGAGCACAGCTCCTAGGAGCCCGTTTCTGAGTTGAGTTCGTCGGCGTAACCGCGCGTTGCATTAAGGGCTGTTTCCCAAAATGACGTCACACGTGACGTCACGTGTGTCGTCACGTGTGACGTCGCGAGGGCAAAATTTTCTCGCTAAATTTTGTGGTTAAATTTTTTGCTAAGTTTGGCGGAAAATTTTTCTGCTAAATTTAGAGGGAAAATTTTACCCGTGTGACGTCACGTGACGTCACACTTAAAATTTCAGGTGACGTGTCATGTAACGTCACACGTCCATTCAGCGGAAAAACTTTCCGCCTAAATTTAGCGGGAAATTTAGCGAAATTTTATGCTAAGTTGGATGGGAACAGGAGAGGAGGATAGGAGGGCACGGAGGGGGAGCATCTGCATACACTTCCCTTCGTATCCTTCCTCCCTCCTCCTCAAGAGCTTCGCTCCAATTCGGCATTGCAGAGAATTGCAAACGTCTCATTTTTTTAACGTGTCTTTATTAAGGGGTATCGGTGGCCGAGTGGGCTAGCGCCCACCAGATCGGAGTACGTGGAGAGAAAGCTCGCGCTGGAGAACCCAGTGATCCTGAGCTCAATCCCCAGGCCTGCCCGAAGAACACACTTCCAATAAAGTGAGTTCGAGGAGCACACTACGCTCGCCCCGGTAGACCGAGTGTGTAATCTCGATAGCAGTGTTCAGGGAGTAAAAATAATAGAAGAAATGAACGCTGCGTAAAATTAATATTATTTTGATAGGAGTAATATTAGATGCGCACTTGTTTTCTGTTGGCAGGAAAGTAGTCATTGTAGAAAAACAAGCGGCTAATCTAGTTTCCAGCCTTGGCCCCTGCGCGACGGCCAGCGACGGCCAGGAGGCACCTGCAAGACTCCACCAGGAATCTGAAGGTGGCAGGAGAGACGCGAAAGGCTTGCTTGAAATGGAACTCGCTCAAATGTGGCAAGGTGTCTTCGAACCACCGTTCGTTCCTCTGGAAAGTCCACCGTTCTCGACTGATCACGGGTAGGTTGTCGGTCATGAGAACGGCTATGGTGAAGGCATTGGCCTGCAGCTGCTGATCGATGTCACTTGAAATTCTTGGCTGTGCGTCGGCATCCAGGTCCAGCTGCCTCTCATCTAAAAGGCGTTCGGCTCTCACAGAAAAAAGTGCACCAACCACGCGCTTCCACTGTCCAACATCGCGGATATCGCACTCCAGCTTGTCCTTCACACACTCTATGATGTTTCGTTGTGGCGAGTGCACGGGGCGAGTGGCGAGTGGCCGTGTGCAGAGCCGTTTATTGAGAGAGTTTGGCCATACATTGGTTTGAATAGGCGAGCATCTCGGGGCCAACCCACTGATCTCTATTGTAGTAGGCTGGATCGCGGACCGCGGCCTCGGCAGCTGGGGCTGAGTGTCGCCACCGGCGGCCATTGATTGACACCAGCCAATGCATGGGACTCTATGGGAAGAACGAGAAAAAGTGACGTTTCCTGCTGTTTCTAAGTTGTTGTCGGCACTGAAACTTTTTGGATGCTTTTCGATAAGCCCGTCAAATAGCTTGCGTAAAAACACTAAAACTGACAGCCCTCGCAGTTCTTATATATAAATATTGTGTGGTCGAGAGTGACTCCGCTGTAGTGCAGCTCAATGAGGCGAGAGTTACTTAGAGTTACCACGGAGTCGATGGCGGTTTCGTTGAGTTGGGTTTAGCAGACGACAAGCTCGAAGGCTTTGCTGCGCGAAATTCGCTCACTCCCGGAAAGCCGCTGTCAAGATGGAACTTCCTTGTCATTCATCAACTTCTGGGCTTCCCCGTGGACGGTCTTATTGACGGCAAGTTCCTTTGTTTACTCCACTACGAGAGCAAGCTTGCCAGCTCAGCCGTAGGTGCTCCGGTACGTTTGATTTTTTTATTCGGCGACCGGACGTTTGACAAATACCTATGCAATCTCCAAACACCCGACATAAGGATCGCAGCACACCATAAAATACTCGCCTCCGAGCACAGCGTATATGCTTCAATATTTTTACGTTTGTGGGTTTCTCCCATAGACTTGCGTGTATTGCCTGGTGTCAAGCAATGGCCGCCGGTGGCGACACTTATGGGCATCTGATGGGCTCCCGATCCGCGATCCAGCCTACTAAAATAGAGATCAGTGGGCCAAACACAGGCCGCGAAACAGCCCCTAACGGTGGTCGTGTGCTCTAAATTTGTGCCACGACTATACTTCGTTTCACCTTATGTGCGAGAGAAGGCAAAACTGGAAGCGCGAGCACGGAAGGTCCGTGCGTTCAGGCTTTGCCCGAGCTGGGGAGAAATGCAAAAGGCGCTGGTCTCGCGCTTCTAGCTTTGGCTTCGCTCGCAGATAAAGTGAAACGAAGTATAATTTGAGCCGTGCCGAGCGGAACTCCGCGTCTCAAGACGCTCGCGCACCCCACCCTTTGCACTGCTTTCTTTCAGCCAGTCTCAGGACGCTGTTCTAGCAGTGCATACAAAGGCATGGGCACGAGCGCGTGGCTTTGGAAAGTGCCTCCTATGCACGAGGTCTCGTACAAACAAAAGCGTTTCGCTGAGCTAGGCTCACGCGCCTGTGCCTTTGTCTTCACTGCAGACATTTGTGAGATGGAGTAGAGGTCTCCTGATTGGTCGACGCTGTGTCACAAATTTAGTTTACGCTCTAAGCGTGGGGGGAATATTCGGCGCTGGCGGCGGCCTTTGCTCCGCCTATTGTCCAAACTCTCCTAATATACGGCTCTGGCCGGGGGCAGAGCCGTATATTAGGAGAGTTTGGACAATAGGCGGAGCAAAGGCCGCCGCCAGCGCCGAATATTCCCCCCACGCTTAGAGCGTAAACTAAATTTGTGACACAGCGTCGACCAATCAGGAGACCTCTACTCCATCTCACAAATGTCGACAGTGAAGACAAAGGCACAGGCGCGTGAGCCTAGCTCAGCGAAACGCTATTGTTTGTACGAGACCTCGTGCATAGGAGGCACTTTCCAAAGCCACGCGCTCGTGCCCATGCCTTTGTCTGCACTGCTAGAACAGCGTCCTGAGACTGGCTGAAAGAAAGCAGTGCAAAGGGTGGGGTGCGCGAGCGTCTTGAGACGCGGAGTTCCGCTCGGCACGGCTCAAATTATACTTCGTTTCACTTTACCTGCGAGCGAAGCCAAAGCTAGAAGCGCGAGACCAGCGCTTTTTGCATTTCTCCCCAGCTCGCGCGCTCGAGCAAAGCCTGAACGCACGGAGCTTCCGTGCTCGCGCTTCCAGTTTTGCCTTCGCTCGCACATAAGGCGAAACGAAGTATAGTCGTGGCACAAATTTAGAGCACGCGACCACCGCTAGGGGCTGTTTCGCGGCCTGTGGTTGGCCCGAGATGCTCGCCTATTCAAACCAATGTATGGCCAAACTCTCTCAATAAACGGCTCTGGCCGTGTGCAGAGCCGTTTATACTGAGAGAGTTTGGCCAATGGGCGGAGCTTGTTGGCCGCTAGAACAAGCGGATTTCGCGGTAACACAATATGGCGTTACTTCTTTGTCTTCTTCATTCCTGAGAAATCGCGTAGAGTTCCTATGAGTCAGAGCCACAATATGGCGGACAGAAGTAGTCACCCCCGGTTGTCAGACTACGCTGCTGTGGTTGTCAGGCTGTCAAAATCTCCTTAAGAAGGCCAAACTCTCTCAGTATAAGCGACTCTGGCCGTGTGGGCTCGCCCACGCCACCTCGGTGCACGTGGATCGAAAGCTCGCGCTGCAGAACCCAGGAATCCTGGGTTCAATCCCCACCCCTGATCGTTTCGATCTGGATGAGCATCGTACCGGCGTGCGGACGTGTATCACTTGCTTGTAATGGCTGATCGTAATTATCAAATTGGATTTCAATGTGGATTAAAGCTCGTTACTTAGCGCGACAACGTGTGGTAACGTGTTTCTAATAAGACGACGAAGTTATTTATGAAAAAAATGCGTATGCACTGTAATATTTTGCGTACCCATTACTTACCCATCGTCGCTGCCATCATTTTGGAGTGACACTAATACCCCTGTTACACGGGCACACTTTCCGTGTAGCACCAACACACTTGGGGTGTGTTTCGACAGGTTGAAGTGCACTCGCTTGTAGTGACACTAAACTAGCCTGTCTGACAGGAGTATAAGATGCCAAGAACGCAATACCAAAAGTCTGCAACCTTCCTGCACATTGCCGGTCAAGAAGCAATCGACGTGTTCAACACATTCCAGTTCACAGAAGAGGAGAAGAAAAACTACGATGTGTGTGTGAACCAGTTCGAAGAATATTGCCTCCCGAGGGTCAACGAAACCTACGAGCGATGCATCTTCCGAACCAGAGTCCAGGAGCCTGGAGAAGGTTTCTGTAGTGGTCGCGGAGGGCCACTATGAAAGGGGGGAGAACAGAGCCGTTTATTGAGAGAGTTTGGCCATACATTGGTTTGAATAGGCGAGCATCTCGGGCCAACCACAGGCCGCGAAACAGCCCCTAGCGGTGGTCGCGTGCTCTAAATTTGTGCCACGACTATTAGCGGCGAGAAGTTTTGGTGGCGCCCTCCTGTGGTTCCCCTTTGTGACGTCATTACCTTGCAAACAACAAGTTAGATGGTGTTTGTTATTAGCATGGTGGAAGCTTGAAATCATTGCGCTCTTAAAGGAACACTGCCAACACCGTCAAAATTAAAGTTCTTTCATTCCTCTTATTTCCGTCGATGATAAATCCCCTTTCCGACGTCATAGTCAGCGTTCGGCCAATCGTGGAAGGCCGACCACAGCGACGCTTTCGGTCGCGCACGGGGCTAATACTTCGTTTCACCTTATGTGCGAGCGAAGGCAAAACTGGAAGCGCGAGCACGGAAGCTCCGTGCGTTCAGGCTTTGCTCGAGCGCGCGAGCTGGGGAGAAATGCAAAAAGCGCTGGTCTCGCGCTTCTAGCTTTGGCTTCGCTAGCAGGTAAAGTGAAACGAAGTATAATTTGAGCCGTGCCGAGCCGAACTCCGCGTCTCAAGACGCTCGCGCACCCCACCCTTTGCACTGCTTTCTTTCAGCCAGTCTCAGGACGCTGTTCTAGCAGTGCAGACAAAGGCATGGGCACGAGCGCGGGGCTTTGGAAAGTGCCTCCTATGCACGAGGTCTCGTACAAACAATAGCGTTTCGCTGAGCTAGGCTCACGCGCCTGTGCCTTTGTCTTCACTGTCGACATTTGTGAGATGGAGTAGAGGTCTCCTGATTGGTCGACGCTGTGTCACAAATTTAGTTTACGCTCTAAGCGTGGGGGGAATATTCGGCGCTGGCGGCGGCCTTTGCTCCGCCTATTGTCCAAACTCTCCTAATATACGGCTCTGGGGGAGAAGAGACATGGAATGCTACGATAAAGACAGCGCATCGGAAGGACTCTGAAGATACTGGAAGGCTTACATTTCGTGGCGCGTGGGACGCGAGATGGTCGGTGGCCGGGGACTAAGCGGCCGCACCGGGGAAAAGAAGACACGTCACGCCAGCTCGGAGTTTCAATCAAGACTGGTTCTATTTACAACATGTACATCAAATTCCGGTGACAGCGCGTGCCGCTGTCACGCACGTGGCACGCGCAGCTGCTGAAAACGCCATCTATATTATTTACAGCACACTACATCTTCTCCTCCCTTAATAGAAAAATAAAACGCACACACAGAAATCCTACCAATCACGATAAGCAAAAACATAACTATGCAGAGACACAAGGGAATATAAGGACGAAAGGAAACACTCTTAATGGTGCAGTCATTATCTGGGACACTGCTCTTTGTCGAGAAACATTCAGTTAGACTGAAGCGTGTACCCCAAAAAAAATACTAGACTTATAAAACAAAATTCTGCATATGGGAATAACACTAAATGTCAAATGTTCTACTCGTACTGGGACTGGGTGAACAAAAATCTAACACATAGTCTCTCAATCGTGCCGGCAGACGTCTCTGCCGCCTTGGGCGATGATTGTCCGACGGAGATGCCTGGGGAGCCGTAGGGGTGGACGGCTCCGATCCACCACGATCACTTGCTGTTGGTGACGATTCTAGTGTCACGTCAAGACTCTCTCCAGAGCCCTCTGTTAAAGTATGGGCCACTGGAGGCTCGGAAAGTGTGACAACTTCTGGAGCCACGGAGTTCAGGGACTCCGCCGAGACCGTTGCGGAGCTAGATGACGGCAGCTCGCTCCAATACCCGAGTCCCAGTTCGGGTGAACTTGATGCGGTGCTCACTATTGCACCGCTCGAAGGAACGGAAGGTTCAGGACCCTCCTGGACAGCGACCCTGGGGGCCTCTTGGAAGACTGGCGGCGGTACTGGTGGCTGGCTGCTGACTTGATTGCCTGGTACGGCGGCGCGGAAGGCCGCTTGGAAACCGAAATCAGGAACTGCACCGGGGACTGGGGTGGCGGAAAGGCCACCGAAGACCAACGCATCTTGCACGGCACAGGGTGCCGCAGGAGCAGGAACGTGAAGGGCACCGGGTACTGCCGGTACATGGGCAGCACCAGGCACCACAGCTACATGACCAGGACCAAGTGTCGTAGAAGCATGGGCGGCAACAGGGGCCGTCTGGACAGGACCGGCAGCAGGGGCCGCAAAAACAGGACCGGCAGCAGGGGCCGCAAAAACAGGACCGGCAGCAGGGGCCGCAAAAACAGGACCGGCAGCAGGGGCCGCAGAAACAGGAACGGCAGCAGGGGCCGCAGAAACAGGAACGGCAGCAGGGGCCGCAGAAACAGGAACGGCAGCAGGGGCCGCAGAAACAGGAACGGCAGCAGGGGCCGCACGGACAGGAACGATGCTGGGGGCCGCAGCACGCAAAGTTGCAGGTGCCGGACCCTCAGGTGGCACGTGGCCCAGGCTTACAGCTGAAGCCGCATTAGTTGAAGTGGGGAATAGGTCATCGTCCATAAGCCACAAAGGCTGACGTTGGGGTGGTTGCAATGTTGTACGTGTCATTTTGGCTGCATTCCATATGGTTCCATCATCTAACCTATATGTGGCTGGTCCTATTTGTTCATGTATATGTTGCGGTGGAGCATATTTGTTGCGCATTTTCCCTCTAATGTTGGGTTTGAAAACCTTTACAGATTGCCCAGGAGCAAAAGCAGGGGGCTTGACTGCTCGCCTGGCATCGGAATACTTCTTCATCTTCATTTGATAGTCCTTGACTCTATCAGGAAGCTCTTCCTGAACGACATGTGGAGGGACAGCGGACTCTGGGGTCCCTCGCCCTTGGAGATGCAGTCGCGTCCGGTGGGTGCGACCATGTAAAAGAAAAGCTGGCGTTTCTCCAGTCGCGGCATGGCGCGTACTCCGGTATACACCAAGATATTCTGTAATGGCTTCGGAAAGCGGACGATGTTGACGAG
>JABSTQ010005626.1:0-50253 GCA_013358835.2 Ixodes persulcatus | reverse complement strand
GATTTAGCGGGGAACATTTTCTGCTAAATATAGCTGGGAAAATTTTCTGCTAAATTAAGCGGGGAAACCTAAATACAGCGGGAAAAATTTTCCGCTACATTTAGCGGGGAAATTTTTCCGCTAAATCTAGCTGGAAAAATTTTCCGCTAGATTTAGCCGGGAAACTTAAATATAGTGGGAAAAACTGTCCGCTAGATTTAGCTGGGAAAAATTTTCCGCTAAATGTAGCGGGGATAATTTTCCGCTAGACTTAGCGGGGCAAATTTTCTGCTAAATCTAGTTGGGAAGATTTTCCGCTAGATTTAGCGGGGAAAATTTTCCGCTAAATATAGCGGGGAAAGCTTTCCGCTATATTTAGTGCGGAAAATTTTCCACTAAATTTAGCGGGGAAAATTTTTTGCTAGATTTAGCGGGGCAAATGTTTTGCTAGACTTAGCGGGGAAAATTTTCCGCTAACTTTAGCGGGGAAAATTTTCCGCTCGGCTTAGCGGGGAAATTTTTCCGCTAATTTTAGCGGGGGAATTTACCCATTATGCACCGCGTGGTTACGCCGACGGCGACGGCGACGCCGACGCCACTCAAGCCGGAAACAGGTGCCTAAGACCTGCGCTCTAAAAAGAGTAACCAACATAGTCAATAGTGGGACTAGTAACTCAAAGTAATCACATTAGTAATAAAATTATCAATTGTTCCCTAAAAGTCCTAATTATATAAACAATCGTTCTAAGTTACCAAATGTGTAAGCGAAAACACGACCACTGATCACAATAAGTGCATATATATATTGTGGATTAAATTCACTGACCCCGGGATTAAATTGTATGGCGCTTGGATTAAATTGTATGGCGCTTGGATTAAATTGAGTGACCCCGGGATTAAATTGGTCGTCGCTTGGATTAAAATGAGCGGGAAAACCTGTAGTACACTGTAGTCAAGGCAGTCAAGGCCGGCCGCTCGCGCTAGCACAGCCTTCGCGGTTAGTCCATGCTAGGCGGCGAGATGTTTTGGTGGCGCCCTCCTATGGTTCCCTCTCGTGACGTCATTACCTTGCGAACAACAAGATCGATGGTGTTTGTAATCAGCATGGTGGAAGCTTGAAATCATACTCATCTGCAACCAACACAGCCAACACCATCAGAATTGTAGTTCTTACTTCAATCTTATTTCTGTCGATGCGAAATCCTTTGCTGACGTCATAGTCAGCATTCGGCCAATCGTGGACGGCCGATCAAAGCGACGCTTTCGATCGCGCACGTCGCCAATAGGGGCGATCAGGTCACCCGAGGCAGCGCGAGCGCGCCGCATTTGCTTTTGCTTATTTAGTACTTTCTCTAGTCCGCTGAATCGCCACCGCGTTTACTGGCGCCGTAGCTCACCACACTAGCAGACGCTTTCGCGTGTGTATCTATGTTGTCCGTTCCCCGACCGGCGACGTTTTGATGATAATCGGCTCTATTTTAAAAAAACTTTTCTCGTCGTTATTGCGATTGCACTTTCACTAAAGAGCTACAAGCTGCTCTAGATCGCATTTTTCTTTGGTCAAAAGATATGAAACTTCCCCTAAACTTAAACCAAATGCGCTACCATGCACATCACTGCCTCGCACCAACCTTTGACCCCTCCAACACTTTTCCTGAACCGAGTGGAGATCCCAAGGACAACGCATATCTACCTCCTAGGTGTCATCATCGACCAGCACTCTGATTTCCATCGCTACGTCCAAAACGTCGTGCCCAGGTGAAAAGTGACTCCTTGGCTTCGTCGTTCGGTCCACAAGAAGAGCCAGTCGCGATGTCTCCAGATTGCTGTTCTCATCACTGTTGTTGCCCATCCAAGAGTTTTGCTGCTCGGTGAGGGATTTGGCAACGAGGCAACCTGTTGCCTCCCTCGAGTCGGTGCAACGTCGCGCTTCCTACCTTTTTATGACGCCATCGTGGCCCCCGAACACCGTCCTATCGAGCACTGCACCTCCATCGTTCAGTCAACAGGGACCCGCTTCAACATCGTCCTAAAGCAGCGACCACGCGGCTCCTTGCCACTTTTCTGCTACCGGACTCCTCGCTTCCTTTTGCCTCCTTCCTGCGGCGTACTCGCAGTGGTGGACTGCAGCCCCTTTTAACCCGTACGCTTCCTCACTAGAACTCCTTCGCACCACGTGCAGTGCAACTTCGGAGGTCCCCCGCGCCAGTCATCAGTTCACCACCAATCGACACTGTCTCACTTCGAACATTCACCAAGAGCGTCAAGGCCCACCTGCGGAACATCTAACTCGATATTTTATTCCGATCACGGGAGTGGGATCCAGCAGGCGGACTGGATGTACAATCCTGTACACTCGTACACCCTATAGATGCTTAGCTCAAAATACTAACTATTCTGCTCGAGAAAACTATCATATAGTGACTCATTTTACTGTATTCTATACACACTATGTGCTAGCATTAGCGCCTGCCTATTAAATGCGACAGAAATCATTTGAAACCGTTATTTCAACACGCTCCCATTGCCTTCCATAGCGGCTGCCGCGCTTTTGGTTGTAAGGGCGGTACCAAGCAGAACACTCGGTCACTCCAAGCCGTTCACGTGATATTTCTTGGCCCGCGCGCTCCCATACACTTTTAAAAAAAAGGGTACTGTAGTACCCTCCTTAAGGGGGTAACCGACTTGCACACAGGGCAACCCCTTTTGGAGGTATCGTTACCCCCTGCATCGAGGGTGCAAACTTACCCCCCCTAGTTTAGGGTGCAACATTGTCTCCTTTTGGAGGTAACCTTAGTTCCTTTTGGTGTTAAAAGTGGATCCTTTATGGGTCAGCCTTTACCTCCTTTAGGGGGGAATTTCAACCCTTTGGACAGGTAAGACGACGTAATTGAGGGCGCTGCTTTTACCTCCTTTTGGAGGGAACTATGATTCACTTTGGGGTTGAATGCACACGATGAGGAAAACAGCTCAGAAATCGCGAACTACGAAGAACAAACACGACAGAAAAGTGCTGTCCTGTCATGTTTGTTCTTCGTAGTCCGGGCTTTCCGAGCTGTTTTCCCCATCATGTATAACAGGAACCAACTGGCCCAGTTCACCACCTTATTACAGGTTAAATGCACACTTGATGGAATCACTTTGGAATCACATGACAATGTTTTATTGTGGCTGTCACAAACAAAATGGCATAAAAATCAATGGCATGACTAGACATCTTATAAAAGTTCTAAGATGAAACCACTAAGCGCAATAAAGGCATCTGGAACAACACTTTCGGGGCTCTAGTCGTAGCTAAAGATGAACTAGAGGCAGAATGCAACCAGGACTGCCTCAGCAGGCGACGCGGCTTCGAAATCTCCCTCCACAGCCACATAGCTGGGCGCCTCAGGATTAATTAGGCTTGAGCTGACAGCCACCGGGTAGATTGCACTGCCTGCCTGGAACCAAAAAAATGTGGAAATCATGTGTTATGAAGTTGAAACATATCATCCCCAATTTAAAGAAACTGTGAAGAAATATTAGATTTTTCTAAGACGCATTTGGAGCATTTGATGGGCCACTGATTCCAGCATTATAAAGCATCGACCATACTTACCAGACGTGACCAGTTTAACTGTTGACTAACTACCACTGACTAAAATTATCACATGGCGGGTGGTAATCATAGATTAGTAAGCACTTTGTATTCATCGGTCATGTTTAAATTTGTCACCCCGATTTACTTAGGTGACTAACAAATCTTAGTCAAAGGGGTACAACTACTGTAGCAGGTTAGTATATACAAGTGCTGATTGTTGGGCGAGTTGGTATTGTACGTGAAAAAAACATGATTGCGGTTTAAGACAAGGACAGAGGAAGAACATACACCACAGAGCGCTATACCACATTAGCTACTCAGCACCACAGCAGATCCCTATGACCGCCAACCCTAACTGCCGAACTTCGGAAAATATGCAAATATTTTTGCCGAAGTGCTCTGCCAGATGAAAATTGAATTTGTTTTATTTAGACATGAGAAGAACAGCACACAAGGACTAGAACACATAAAAAGAACACACCGAAAAAGACACACTCAAGCGCCTTGTTTTTCTTACTCTAATTTATTTACTCGAAGTATACCCTCAATTTTCTCTGGAAAATGAACAAACACCACACACACAAAGAAAATTTAAAAATCAAGAACCTCATTTCAATTGCCCAAATGCGAACAAGAACATCAAAATAATATATCTGACTACGCTTACCTGCAGTTGCGTCCAAGGTAGCAGGCATCCAGTACCCTCGACGAAATCACCCTACAGCGTTGACGCAGTGGGAAAGAAATATATTCAATCAACTTCAAATAATGCAAACTTAGCCATCTGACTCGCCTATTGCATGATCATCTTTTAAAAATGGCTGCTCACACGCAGAAAAAAAAAATGCCAAGACGATATACTTGCTAGTCTCTCTGCCGGCAATAACTTAATGACCTTATTCAGTAATATACTACTATTAATGTTTGCGAAGCGCACGAATAATTTCTAACTGCCGAATGTCGAACTTTGGCAAATATGTAATTTTTTTTTGCCGAAGTATTTTCCCAGATTAAAATTTAAAATTGAATCTATGTTTTATTTAGACATGAGAAGAACAGCACACAAGCACGAAAACACAAAAAATAACACCGAAAAAGACACACTCAAGCGCCTTGTGGGTCTTACTCTAATTTATTTACTCGAAGTATACACTCAATTTTCTCTCGGAAATGAACAAACGGTACACACACAAAATAAACATAAAGATCAAGAGCCGCATTTCAAGTGCACAAATGGGAACAAGAAAATCAAAATAAAATATTGCACTTCGCTTACCTGCAGTAAACAGTGTTAAGAACTGTCACGAGATGCGTCCAAAGAAGAAGGCATACAGTACCCTAGACGAAATCACCCTGCAACGTTGCCGCAGGACGAAAGAAATATATTCAATCAACTTCAAATAATGCAAACTTGAGCCACATCTAACTCGCCTACTGAATGATTACTTTAAAAAAAAAACTGATCACACGCAAAAAAAAAGCCAAGACAACACTATAATTGCTAGTCTCTCTGCCGGCAACAACTTAATGACCTTATTCCGTAATATACTACTTTTAATGTTTGCGAAGCGCACGAATAATTTCTAACTGCCGAATGTCGAACTTCGGCAAATATGTAAATATTCTTGCCAAAGTAATTTGCCAGATTAAAATTGAATGTATGTCTTATTTAGACATGAGAAGAACAGCACACAAGGACGAAAACACACACAAAAAAAAACACCAAAAAAGACACACTCAAGCGCCTTGTGTGTCTTGCTCTAATTCATTTACTCGAAGTATACCCTCAATTTTCTTTCGGAAATGAACGAACAGCACACACACAAAATCAACATAAAAACCAAGAGCCCCATTTCAAGTCCACAAACTGGAACAAGGAAATGAAAATAAAATATCGGACTCCGCTTACCTGCAGTAAGCAGTGTTAAGAACTGTCACGAGATGAGTCCAAGGTAGCAGGCATCCAGTACCCTCGACGAAATCACCCTAAAACGTTGCCGCAGGACGAAAGAAATATATTCAATCAACTTCAAATAATGCAAACTTGAGTTATATCTAACTCGCCTACTGAATGATCAGAGTTTTAGAAATGCCTGATCACACGCAAAGAAAATGCCAAGACAATATAATTGCTAGCCCGCTGCCTGTAACAACTTCATGACCTTATTCCATAATATAATACTATCAATGTTTGCGAAGCGCACGAATAATTAGCTCAGACATTTATATTCGGTATTTCAAGGTAACGTGACATTTTACCAAACTATTTAATAAACCTCGTTAAATTAAAAAATTAAAAAAAAAAAAAACGTTGATATTAAAAATCAGTGTTTAACACTGATTTTTACAAATATCACCGACGTTGAGAATAAATCGCGCCGGTTGGCCGGTGCCGCCAATGAATGCCTGATTGACTACTGCTCTGTGGGGAAAAAACAAAATAAAACAAAAAACAACCACCTTATGAGATTTTCAAATATTTGATCAGATCCTCAATTTAACGTCCGACGCGACACACCAACGGCCCCAAAAAGAGAAAACCTCCTACCCCCTCACGCCTTAAACGTAGGCGACACCCGATTCAAAAGGCGTCTTGCCGCCCGGCTCGCCGAACCGCCGCTCTCCCCCTTCGTCCACCCGCACACACATACACCGGGAAAAGCTGCTGGCTAAGCCACTGGTTAGCGTATGTCAACCTTCTAAATGTGCGCTAGTGCAAGCTACAGTCATTCCTGTTCTTGCTCTTTATGAACTTCGATGGTCTAAACCGTGTCTGCGTTCGCGCCACACACTAATTTTATCGGACGCTCGACGCCTTCAAACGTGCCAACATGTCCGCCAACCCTTTGTCTAAGGAAGACGGGGGTCGCCTTCCCGGGCGGTCATAGTCGACGCCAACTGCCGACCGCGCAGAACATTTCCTTACCTGCATACGGTGCACACGACTTGGATCTTCGACTGAAGTCAATGCAGCGCTCTCGGTGACCTCGTAAGAAGAGACTGAGCCGAACAGAACAATAAGGAACGTTCCTGCACCGGGACGCCTCCGTCGAACGTTCGAGAAGAAACACCATTATGCCGTCATGACCGGGCGCTTCGGCGGGGAAGGCGCGGACGCTCCCGGTCGGCCGGGCAGGCGCTCTCCCACGCATGCGCGAATAATCACGTGTCATACGAGGAGACGAATTAGCGAACTCGTTTGCGCCTTCCCACAGCCAATCGCAGCGCCCAGGCTTTGGCAGTGCAAAACAGGTGCACCCTCTGGGAGGTAATACATGCCTCCTTGGTGCCCCTTCGCGGCGAACTTCACCTGGTAGCACCGCATTCTTCGTGTTTGCTGCGCCTGAGGAGATAACAAGCGGAGCGCTTCACCCCTGGCCGGGAGGAGGGTGTTAAAGGCGGTCTGTTACCTCCTTTTGGTCCCCTTCTTTCTAAGAGTGTAGGGACACGCGGAGTGAGCAGGTCGCCCCTATAAAGCCGGTCGTGATTGGGAACATGGTGCCAATTAGCCCCGTGCGCGTCCGAAAGCGTCGCTGTGGTCGGCCTTCCACGATTGGCCGAACGCTGACTATGACGTCGGAAAGGGGATTTATCATCGACGGAAATAAGAGGAATGAAAGAACTTTAATTTTGACGGTGTTGGCAGTGTTCCTTTGAGAGCGCAATGATTTCAAGCTTCTACCATGCTAATAACAAACACCATCGAACTTGTTGTTTGCAAGGTAATGACGTCACAAGGGGAAACCACAGGAGGGCGCCACCAAAACATCTCGCCGGTAATACTTTGAAAGTAGCTTATATAGTGGCTCTACTGACGACTCGAGCGCCGCGCTTGCTGTCTAAACGCGCAGCCTCAGAAGCTCCCACTGCTTAGCCGCGATGATCTAAGAACTACCTCATGTACCAGTATACTGTACTTTGAACTCCAAAGCAGGGAGTGGCTGTGGATCGTTCTAAATTCCAAGAGGAAATTCCCCTGAAGTAAAGGGCAAGCCGCTGTTTTTATGAACTAAACGCTGTTTAAAAATAAGCCCGCGTTTCCCCACAGTTGGTATGGGCAGTGCTAGCGAGCAGACAAAGGTTCGAGGGTGCTGAATCTTTCGCGCATGCGCCACGCGGGCAGCGCCGACAGATCACGTCACGCAACAGCAGCTATGTGACGTCAGAGTAGGGCAGCCTCGATCATTTAACGACGCCAGATTAGAAAACAACGAAGAGGCTTCCTCCTGCACCGTCTTTGCAGTCACGTTCGCACGCGCTGACCATTCCATTCGTCTCCTACTGTATTCGAAGGTGGTCGCCCAGATTCGCGCAGTCTTTTGGCCAAATTAATTTTAGTACTGTGTGACCTTTCACTCGATTTCAATGTTCCCTTGACAGCGTAAGTGTGGGCAAGGGCACTTTGCAATTTGATTGAGAAAAGAAGCCCAAGGGGGCACTACTCTGAAGTGTTTTAATATATATATATTTTTTTTCAGATCGGCTGCATAAGATTTACCATCTTTTGACCTTCCTCAAGTTCAACTCCAATAACTACGAGAATGGGTGAGCTATAGAGGAATTCGCTGCCACACCTAAAGCGCGATTCCTACGATGTTATTCTGCTTCTGACTTTGGTTTTGTGACGTCGAGCACCGAAGTTTTACAATGTTTTTTTTTATTTTTTTTAATGCGTTAGTACTACTGCCCATGTATATGCTCTAACTTTGGACTGGTTTGTAGTACAGGTATTCAAATTTCGCAAAGTCGCAACGGGATCTCGCCATATTCCCACTGAGTGTGGAAACTTGGTCACTTCCTTTTGGAAGGGGCGACAAATGGCGGCGGGGGGAATATTTTGAAATGCTTGGCTTTAGGGCCATAGCAAAAGAGCCCGCACTAGATTGGCTGGTTATATGGCAGCGACGCCGCGACTTAGACCACATACACCGAAGATCGCCCGCGACGTTCCTCTTCGCCGATTTTGGCTCACCGCAATGGGGAATGGCGGGTTTATCAGTGGGGCGCGTGTTAAGTTACCCCTTCCCGTTCACGCTGCGTGGCGACAACGGTCTTCGGATGACTCATTACAAGAATTCTAGCCAACCTGGACCCGTTTGCTCGAAGCGCTAACCGCGGCTAAAGTTAGCCACAGTACCTAGGAGAGGGATTTTGAAATCACGTGACTGGCTCGGTAGGGATGCGGGGAAACATGGCGGTGCCCCGGTGTGTGAGCGCCGCTCGATTTCGAACTAATATGTCGTTGTAGCTGCAATATCGGGCGCGTTAGTCTGCAACGAATGGTGCAGGAGGCTTTCGCTGTGCCTTACCTAACTTAAATCGCAAAGCATGAGCAATGACCTCGCCCAATTGTTTAGAATGTCTTTCGATTCTGGCCATTCCGAAGCCTAAATGAACGCGATAATTGTCGGCATAGCAACGTCTTTGGAAAGTGGATTGACTCAATCGGCCGGGTATTGATAACACACAAAAGCAGACAGCGTCCCAATAGACCTTTTGCTGAATTTCCCATGCACCGAGGTGCATGCTACGAGTGTAGTTACACGCGTTGCACGTGCTGGTGTCTTCAGTAGTAATTGTTCTAAAGCAAAAAGTCTAAAACAAAATTTGCCTTGCACGCGCGTTCGTCAAAGCCTTATGATTATTTACTTGGAATCTTTTATAAGAGAAAGGCCAGCGCGCGCGGACCGCAGAACTACACTTTCAGTGTTATCCTCGGTGCTTGGGAAATTTAGAAAAAAAATGTATTGGGACGCTGTCTGCTTTTGTGTTCTATCAATACCCGGCCGAATGAGTCAAGGCAATACGCTTTCCAAAGACGTTGCCATGCCGACAATTATCGCTTTCATTTAGGCTTAGGAATAGCCAGAATCGAAAGACTATCTAAAAAATGCGGCGAGGTCATTGCTCATGCTTTGCAATTTAAGTGAGGTAAGGCAAGACGAAAGCCTCCCGCACCATTTGTTGCTGACTAAGGCGCCCGATATTGCAGCTACAACGACATATTAGCTCCAAAGCGAGCGGCGCTCACTCACCGGGGCACCGCCATGTTTTTTCGCATCCCATCCCTACCGAGCCAGTCACGTGATTTCAAAATCTCTCTCTTAGGTACTGCGGCTAACTTTAGCCGCGGTTAGCGCTTGGAGCAAACGTGCCCTGGGCTCACCCGTCTATGAAGCGCGGCGGCGTCCCGTCGGCGCCCCAAGTGAGCCCTAGATACGCTGCTCCGTACTGCACCTCGGTTGCTAAGTGTTACGTCTCGCCGTAGCTCTTCATAATCAGCCAATCCGGGGCGGCCGCCGTTCATATATGCTTTTTATCGTCTATATGGTCTCGAAAAAACTGCTGGGGTGCGAGTGCGCGCTTTGAACGCCCGTTGAATTTCTTGTTGCCGGCTTTGGAGACCTGTGGACACACGGGCTGCGGTTCCGTTCTTCGGCGTGCCACGACGTTTTTCATGCGCAGTCGTCTTACCATGTCACCGGGCTCTAAGCGCACGGTGTTGTCGCCGCGGCATGCACGTACAACATATATGCAGAACAGCCAAATGACTTTGTTGTTTACGCGCTTCACGCGCGCATCCTTCATGCACACGCAAAGTCAAGTAACCAGGTGCCCTAATCTGGACACTTGGCGAAAACGTATATAGGCGAGAAATGCGGCGGCCTTGACTGGCCGGCGCCAAGGTCAAACTCGGCGTCGGCCAATCAAGGTCGCCGGATTTCTAGCCGTCTTTTTCCACAATTGTCCACATTGGGTCCTCGGATCTGCTTGCACAAGGGAGAAGATTGGTTTCGGGAGTGTTCAGCCAGCGGATAAGTGCTGAAAGGCCACATTCCCCATGCTTTTGTGGTCAACATACGAACATACCGAGAGGCGTTGTTTGCTGGCAAACTTACTATTTACATATTTTACAGAGAGATATTTACAAACGGGCCTGTCCGAGAGAATGTCTATGTCAGATGAGACGAGCCTGGGTTGCAGCTGGCGTATTCCATCGGAGCTCTGTGTCGCGTGTGTGCGCCACTCGTGGTGCGAGGCTCCTGCCTCGTTTGCTGTGCGTGCGTTGGTGCACGTTGCTCTACGGTGTAGATGGTGTCGCCCACTTGTTCGCTACACTTTGTTATCTATAACCGTAGCGCGAAATGCTTGCGCATTTATATTAAAATTTGTCTAACGGCAGCAGCAATTTTGCCTTTTTTTTTGCACGCGCGACGTCAGAATGGTAAATCCGCAATTATGATTTCCAAATAGAATTTTTGTTGGAAGCCTCATTCTCCGGAGCGTTATTTCTTGCAATTCCGCAGCTGCGACGTCGGGCACTGCAGCTTCCACCACGCCTTTTCTGCCGCACGAGCGTCCTCGAAACTATGAAATCGAAATCAAAATCGCATTCTGTGAATCGGACATAAGGGTGCGTTTACACTTGCGCTTCACTGGCGGATCCGCCCTAGCGCAGAGGGGATCTCGGTGCCCGGATGCGAAATCGACACGTCGCTGGCGCAAGGCCTGGATGTGTCCGGGACCGATTTAGATTTTCCGCCAGCGAAGAGCAGATTTTGACACCCGGTTCCAAAATCTGCTTGCCACCGGCGCAAATTCGCGCACGAATTCGCAACGTGTAAATGCACCATGCAGGCTGGACTCCATGGAGCGAAAAAATGAACTTTTGATCGGTTGGCGATGTTAGCTCTGCTCCTGGCGCCACAAAACGGCTAAGTCAGACTCAAACTTTTGTCTCGCCATCCGTGCACGGGTCGTGAGGGATATATTAATCTTAATCTACTCGAAAGCTTCATCGTTTCCTTATCAGGTCGTCCCAAATATCCTTGGTAGAAAATGGACCTTTATCAAAGATAAACCAAAAAACATTTCTGGTTCCAATATACTGGCACGAAGCGGGCAATTGGATTCGAGTCCTCGCCGTGCGCTGGTGTAGTGCTGGTTTTCGGTACGAGCTGAGCAGAATGTACACCGAAGTGCCTACATGTTTGAACGAATTCCAACAGTGAATACATGGAAAGGCAGCTCGCATTGCTTCTTCCGAGTTATAGCTCCAACCAGAGATCGGTATTCTGACGTCCATTCACCCACCCATATCCTCCCCTTCCTGACTTTTTATTCGTTTTAACAATTATCGCGAAAATCTGTTTGTGCGACAATACGAAGTTTGTGCATCACATAACGCTAGGGATAGACGGGTTCCCGCGTTGGGCTGGTGGTGGACTTCGTAATATGCGTGTGCGCTTACAAAGGCGAAGGATGTCACCGGGAAGTAAAACAAGGAGTCAGCAAATCGCCTTTAGGTTAATCACGGCACATAGGTCCTAGTATTTTCGTTGGATTTCTGTGCCTGCCCAGTGAAGCAGGGGCTCGTTGCTACCTGCGAACTGGAAGTCTCGGAAGAACATCCTCAAGGTGCAATTCTACCATGCATGACGTTTTGGTGCTTTCCTGACGGTTTACAACTTTATTTCTACGTATCCTACAATTATAAAGTTAATGTCAAATTAAAGAACTGTTTTTCAACAATACTTTAATGTCTTGATATTACGATTGTTTTCAGTTGATAGTTACTTATTAAGCTTTTGAAAGACCACAGGCTCTGATATTCAAAAAATATATTTCTCGAGTTATAACGTCCCATAGTCCACGACATATTACGTGAGCGTTCGCTTGTATATAATAAATCAAAAAGTAAGCAACGAATTGTATGTATAGTGTATATTTTAAAATAAAAAAAAAATAAAGTTTAAAATGATATTAACTTATGGTGCTATAGAAACGCAATCACGTCAACTAATCAAAATTACGAGACATTAAATTACGAAGCATTTTTCGATATTGCATGTTCCACAACTTTCACATATATATATGTATATATATATATATATATATATCACACGTTAAGAATGTTATTAGACCTCAAACTTTTCCCATTCAGTTACGGCAAATTGCATTTTTTTTTAATATGAAACAGAGATGGCGATATGTGTTCAAGAATAGCGTTATGTGCATTTGCCGTCGTGTGCGGCTTGGAACGTCACGTGAAAGACAGAAAAATCGTCAGATGTCAGGGTGACAGAAGCCTGTACGCCCGCAGTGAGCGAGCCAGAGGTGACAAAACAACAGGCCCGAGGCTGCGGGTGTTCCACAGCTGTTTTGCGCGCGTTCTACTATGCGTCGGTACACATGCCTCACGCGATCTAAATGAAATGGGCACCATGAAAGCGATTCCGCCATTTGGAATTCCGCCACGTATGCGAAAACATTTGAATGTTTTTATCACTTGCAAAAACCATTTTCGCCATCAAACATGCTTGTCTGAATGGTTCGACTTTATTTTATTTCAAAAACAACCTCGGTGGCTCTTAAGTGGCAATAATTTAGAACAAAACACAAATCATTATTACGTTTCAATGTCTCTGAGCCAACGCGCTGCCCCATGAGTCCATATTTGTCGGGTTTAAATACCGACCGAAGTGCCCACAATCTGACGGAAGCCAATCTGAGATTTCGGTTGCACGTCAAAAGATCTCCACTCAGTCAAAATAAACACGACATTTTTTTTTTTAATTATTGAAAGTGTTAGGTAATTTTTGTTGGTTTGGCTTGTAAAACCCTAACATCTCAAAATGTCATTTGCTTTTCCTTAGTTCAGAGCGCAGCAAACGCTGCGCGCTGACGAAGCCACTGAAGCAGCGCCAAGAGCGCGAGGTCAAACAGACTGTTCTCTTTCTGTGCCTGTGGGGTCGGGCGAAACTAGAGCCACCAGATAAGCTATGATTCATGCAAGTCTTGGTGCTTAAAATGATGGTTCTCACTTATCTGAAGCTTTATCTGAAATCTATGGAAACGCTTTTCCGTCCTCCACAAATGATTAAACAGTTCGCGGAAAAGCAAAGCACTTTTACGTGATCTTCCTATCGACTCACGAACTTATAATAAAAATCAGAGATATATAAATGTGTCTTGTTTAATGCTTTATAACAAATTAAATATACATAAGTAGCAAATTACGAAACGACTGTGATTACAAATGCGATGGAATAATACATTTACGAGGAACGCACACTCCAGCAAGCAGATAGCAGCCGCGGCACGTGGAAAACAATGTGTCCTACGAACCCGAACGCCATGGACCACTGCGAGCACTTTTTCGGGGTTGTAGACGAGTCGTCCGACTCTCCCAATTCATTGAGAACATTGCGGAAAAACGGAGCTGCTAAACCAAAAAAAGGTCGACCACCTCTCAAGGGAAACGCGTGAACACAAAAGGTTTAGGGCCAGTGAGGCCAGACGACTTGGACGTCTTACGACTCATATAGGTGTGCTCCTAGACTTTGAGATAAAAATAAATGAAGTTCCGCAAAATCAAACACACATAATATTTAGGTTTTATATGTTATATTTCACACACAAGACTAAAAAACTGCGCGTCAAACCAATTTCGAGGAATAATTGTTAATCACGTGCTCCTCTCACGGTTTAGCAGGAATGCAATGGACATCAACTTAAAGTGCTCCGTTTATTTATCGTGTGATCAAGAACGCCTTTTACTACAGGTACCTTCAGGTAAGGGACCTAAGCTAAAGGTACTTTTACGCTGCCGTGTGAATTGGGTATTAGTGTGCAACTCTGTCAAAGCTACTGGCGCGAGCGCGTGGCTTCATCTATAGGGAGTATTCACTGGCGGCCATATCTGTGTGCGCGAATTATGAGCGCGTGCTGATGGCGAGCTTCCACAGTTCTTTTGCAACGTGCATTCCGCACCATCGAGAGTGCCGGTCTCAGCAGCCTATTTATGTGAGCTCGTTCTGTCATACGCTCTAAACAGCACCCACAAATATGGCGACCAGTGAATACTCCCTATGGTTTTGTTTGCGCGAAAACCCGTGCAAATTATCAACGAGATCAAGCACCATGCTCGCGCCAGTAGCTTTGACAGCGTTGCACACTAACACTAAGTGTGGAACAGAATATAGGTCGCAGAATAAGCGTTCGGCAAAACATAGTTTATTATTGCGGAAAAAAAACACTTTTCTTCTGTGTGTTTTTTTCTGGGACACGTTTAGTTTTTGAGAAAAGAGAAGCGTAATTTTTCGGCCCGGGTAAGTAAACGATGCATCGCAGAAAGCTCAAACGCCGTGTGAAGGTGATAGCGGTTGGGAAAGAACGCGGAAGTTTGAGACATGACGTTACCTGGATCAAACGATAATTGAGAAAGACGAAAATTTTCTCCGAGCCGAAGTCCACATAAACCTAAGATCGCCAAAACAAGTAACAGTGGGGACTCCTGTAGCACCTATTTCAGTGAAAAAACGAATCTTGTCGAAAAAAAAAAATTCAGTATTTTCTTTCTTGCTGACAAGTGCTTTTCACTGATATAAATCTCACTAGCGTTCACAGTGTCAGTTCTTGTTTTGACGATATTATGTTTAGGTAGACGTCGACTCAAACAAAATTAGTGCTTCTCAATCTTTTGTTTTAGACAGGTAACGTTACGTATTTATGCTTTCGCGTACATCTATCCCCACCGCTGGCGTCACATTCTCACACAGTTTGAGTTTTCTTCGATGCATAGTTTATTTACCCGGGCTGAAAATTAAGAGCATCTTTTCTCTGAGACTTACTTATTTTGCTCTCTAGTGGCATTGTTCAAACCCTGGGAGCTACAGGCCTATGCTTCTGCTTTATAAGTAGTGAGTTCACTAGATTCTGACAATGTTGCGCCAAGCTCCCAGTGTGGTCGCCAGTTTGGTTCATTGTGTGAGCAGTTTATTCTTGACTCCTCTATTCTTAATGAGCTGATTCAAAAACGGTGTGACAGGTTCTTTATAAAGAAAATTTTTGTATCATAAGAAATATTTATTTACACACCAGCTAAACAAGGACGCATCTTCGCTCTTCCACTAAATGGTGCGCCGCTGCTTGGTATCACTAAAAATAATTTTCTTCGTTGAAAAAAAAAAAAATACAATATTAGAGATCTTCCTAGCTAAGCATGATTGATAAATCGCTTCTATACGCAGTGCCATATGTGCTTATAATGGCGAGGAACGCTTTCAATACGATGACGCTTCCAAGGGACCTTGGCACGGCTGGTTCAGAGTAACCCTTTCAAAACTTTCAAAATAAAAAAAAATAAAAAAAAAAACGAAATGGCGTTTGCCATGGCACCAGGGACGGATGGGCCTATTGCCTTCCGAGGGTTCGGTCGTCTGCATTTTAGTATATGTTTGTGTCCTGCAATCAGTCAGGGAAGGCAAGGGCACTACTCTCCCAGGATCCAACGCAGAGATGTCTTTGTGGCGCCCTCTTAGGGCTCCCATTCGTGACATCACGAAAAGGATTTTCCTGGACGTGGCGTCACAAGTTTTGACCCTGGCTACTTACCATCAGATGCGACAAGTAAAATGGTGTGTTTAAGAAGCATAGAAGCTAGGAGCCATCGCGTTTTCAAACCAGCACCGCCGAAGTCGACATTCTGACAATGCTCTTATGCCCCTGATTTGGCCAATCGTGGAAAGCTGACCACAGCGACGTTTTTCATCGCGGATGTCGCTTATACCTCATTCCAATAATTACCAAATCATACGTTTGCCAGCACGCGCAGGTTTGTAGCTTCAGAAAACTTACATAGCAGGCGTCATACCCACTGAACTCGCGGACAACTTTCTGTGGCATTTCAAAAGTTAATAGTGAGCGTGCGCACCTTTCATGGGCGTACAAGATGCGCAAGCGTACTCACGCCCATAGCATTAACTGCGTAACTACAGGAAAGTCCATAAATATAACACGAAAAGTTGCATCGAGTAGAAGCCGTTTTATAAAATGGTAAGTAAGCAGAGAGTGTGTGTGAGAGAGAGAGAGAGAGAGAGAGAGTGAGAAGAAAGAAAAAGTGTTTTGGAGAGACTTCCAGCTTGAAATTGTCTATATTTGTTTCCAACGTCCACTTTGGCTACCAAATGAAGAAAAGAAACATGACAATATAGGATATTCTCCTATAACAGCAACGCTGTCTTACAAGCCTTCCCCAGAGTGATAGATAGGAGGACTTGTAAAACAACAGCAGTTGCAATAACAAGCCTCCGCTGTGGTTCCCTTGCCGGAGGCTAGCGCTGAGAGCAGATTGAACGCCAGAGCAGCGTGCCGCTGGGACCCCTCAGAGATTAAAGGCATCCGAACGCTAAGGCAGCACTCGTGTCATTGCCCTGCCCTCATGCGCTGGCCTGCGCAAGGTAGCAACACTACGACCTTGATATTTTTTGCGTCTTGTATAATCCCTGTTCTTTCTAATATATGGCTGATTTTTATTTATGTTTTACTGTTTGTCAAGTTTGGTTTTTGCAACCTCGCCGTGAAGCATCAACATTTTGTTCGAGTAAAAATGCCTCGAGGTTTTTTTTTTATTTTTTTTTTGTGTGATGCCACTTTATACAGCGTTCTTATATCTATCACTTGGCAAGGCTCCACACAACAGCGTCGTTCGAAGACTGCTGATTTCATTATCAAAGTGATAGCGGTGCCTGCACTGGACGAAGTGCCGGTTTGCAGATACCCGGAGGACCGGGCAAAAACTACTTCCTCCGAATGTCCTCACCGCTGCGGACCCCCGGGAAGCAACCTTTGACTGGGTGAGCCAAATTTTCACCAGTTTTGACCAAAACCACCCGAACGCGGGGAAAAGTAGCTAGACCTAGCGAGGCCTACTTCACCGGCGCGCCGGCGGTGCTCTGCCTCGTCGATTGGGCGTCCGGGGGTCCCTCCCCCACTCCCCGGGCTACCCAAGCATGGAACCGACTGGACAGGCAACCGGAAATCAAGAGACTGATGGAAACACCATGCCCGAACTCGAGGATATGGACGAGGTGCAGGGCGAAGTCCATACCAACAATACCCCCGGTAATGACGAGTCGCAATCAGCGGAGGAGACAAACTTTCCGCCCTGGATCAAGATACTTAGCCGGAAACAACAAAGACTTCAAAACCAGGCCTACCGGAAGACTCTAGAAGAATCTAGACGGAACGACGAACAACCACCCTCCGGCAAGACGCCAACAGGCGCGAAAACCCGCCAGACGTCGAAACCGCAGAAGCGGCAGCTCCCACCGCTACCGATTGAGGATTACAAAGTGGTCGTCCGTCCCCTGGATGGTCTGAACCTCGGAGCCTGGGGCCCCGATCAAGTCTACCGCGCCATCAAGTTGGCGGCGAAGCTCACTCCTGTCGAGACTGCGGAAATCAAGACGAGGCTCCGTAAGGACCAGAACTTGGCCGTTGTGAGCACTCCAAGTGTCGACACGTTGGAGCGGCTTTGCAATATCTCCTTCATCGCACTCGGAGAAAAGCAGTTCCGAGTAAAACCTTACGCCGCCATGCCGGACGACTCCTGTAAGGGGGTCATCTCGGGCCTCACATCTCGGCCCTCGTCCGAGTGGCTCACTGAAGAACTCAACGCACGGAACAGCAACTACATAGTCCTGAACGCTCGAATGATGGGTAGTACGACCTCAGCCATCATCACTTTTCACGGACTCAGGGTTCCCCGTCTGGTGTACATCGACGGTGGCGAATTCGAGTGCAGGGTCTACAGACCCAAAAAACAAGTCTGCACTAAGTGCTTAGGACTAGGACACCGAGAGGACGTGTGCCCTCAGCCTGAAAAGCAACGATGCCCCAAGTGTGGAACCGAAGGCAGTGCCATGGATTCACACGAATGCGAAGCGAAGTGCGTGAATTGTTGCGGGGCTCACCCGGCTACGGACCCTCGATGCCCCGCAAGGCAGCTAGCTCCGTACAACAAGTCGCGCGTTCAGAAGTACCTGCAGCAACAACAACAAGGCCGCCATCAGCAGGGAAGTCAACGGCCCCAGCACGTGGCTACACCGCTTCAACCCGGGCAAGCGACCCAGGCTGTACTCCCCGAGGAGCAGTGGCCACGACTACCAACGAGGGGATGGGTGAACCAAAACCCGTACGATCTGCTGGCCTCTGAAGCACTCGACAGCAGCCCACCGTTGACGGGCCCTCAAGGTTCGGCCACCCGCTCCGGGCCCAAGCGGGCCCGGAGCAGATCCAAGGCGAGGTCTCGCTCCCGCAGCAGAGCCCGGTCCCGGTCGAGACGGAGGATGCAGCAACAGTGGTCGGCGCAGGAAACGGAAATCCGAAAATCAAGGAGCCCCGGTCCAGAGGCCTCGAAGGTGAGCTGGACAGGGCAGCAGCCTCCCACTCCCTCCCCAATCCCCGCATGCCCCCCTTCTCCCGCTCCTAGATCCAGCGTTAGGACACAACATCCCACACACAAACAAAACACACAGCACACGTTCATCGAAAGCAATCCTGGTGCCACCGACACTTCCTTCCTGGATACCTTGAGGCGCGAACTCAGGGCGGAAATGCAGAGCTATCGAGATGAACTCCGCATGATTAGGGAGGAGATGCAGAGATCTAGAGAGGAGCTTAAAAAATCTAGACTTGAGCCACTCAGTCTTAGCGAAGAACTTAAACGCGAGGTAGCCAAACAGATCGCCGAGGCCAGACTTGGTATTAGCAAGGAGCTGGATCACATGACCACTACACTTAAAGGGGACATGCAGACTGGCATGGATAACGCCCGTAGACAAATCCTTAAGGAAAATAGAGCCAAACTCCCTGAGCTGGTTCGAGACATTCTCTCCGCGATGCCTCGACACAGGCTCGGGGTAAAGAGCCTCAAGGCAGCGGGACACCGCTCGTCCGGAACAGGGTCCCCCGCAGTTACGCACTTAAGCTTGTCCCAGAACCATCCCCAGAACTTTACTCAGGAACTACACAATGGAACGGGACAGTAACAGGGTCAGAACGGCGGACCACCTGGTCCTCCGAAAACGCCCACCCAGTAACATACGCGTTTGGCAATGGAACTGCAGGGGCTATCGGCGCAAGCGCGGGGCGCTCACGCAGTTCCTCGCCACACTCGACGAAAAACCCGAAGTTATCGCAATGCAGGAAACCGCGTGTACACCGGCACTCTCGGGATACGTGACTTGTGCTTCGAAACCGGAACACGAGGGCGTACCTCCGAGGGTAGCCACTCTCGTAGCCAAACATCTACCGTTCATTCCACATCAGTTAGAAAGGGTTTCTGGTATACCATATGTCTTTCTCGAGTTGCTCCCGCAGAAAAGCGGACAAAGCAGTCTTTTTGTCCTCAATTTGTACAGTTCACCAAGGGCGAGAAAAGATACGTTCGACGCGATCTTTAGAGACGCTATCGCTTTAACCAAACCGAGTGAGAATACGCTTCTCATAGTAGGGGATCTGAACGCGGCCAACCCGGCATGGGGATATTATCACGAGTCGGTGAAAGGACGAAAACTAGCCACGGCCATAGACAGAAATCAGCTTACGCTTCTCAACGAGCCGGATCAGCCCACGAGGGTGGGGAACAGCGCGAGCCGCGACACGTGCCCGGACCTCTCCCTCGCCAGAGCGAGAGGCCCGTGCACGTGGACCAACCTCCAGGAGAGTCTCGGCAGCGATCATTTTATCATTGAAATTCAAGTTCCAGTGCAGGCTCATCGTAGACAGAAGAAGGCCTTACGGCTGGTCAACTGGGACTCGTTCCGCCAGCTCAGAGCTCAGACAAACGCCGAAGAGATAGATGAAGACGTACCATTGGCACAATGGGTAAGAAAACTCCACGCCGACATTCATAGAGTAACCAAGACGGTTCAGACGACGGACAAGGCGCCCGTCGTCGACCCGCATCTTCTCCATCTATGGGAAGCCCGTCGTGGCCTAACTAAGAGATGGAGAAGACAGAAACATAATCGGAAACTCAAAATTCGCATAGCCCAAATTACCCAAGAAGCCGAGCGTTATGCAGAGGAGCTCACCCAATCTAATTGGCATAAACTCTGGGACAAACTACAAGGTACCCTTGGAACCAGGCAGACCTGGAGTCTACTCAAGAATCTGCTTGATCCCACAAAGACTAGGACCGAAACCAACAAGGCCATAGTAAAACTTCTTCATCAAACGGCACACAACGGGGAGAATGCTTTGTGGGAGTTCCTAAAGGAACGCTACATCGCATCCGGCCCCAGACCAAACTACCGCCCATATCCCCACGAGGAAGCAGACCATCCGCTGGACCAGGACATATCTGAATACGAAGTTAGGGGAGTACTCACTAGCCTAACCCGCAATAGCGCTCCCGGTGAGGACGGAGTCACGTACAGGATTCTCAGGAATCTGGACGATGCCTCCGTTTCGGCCCTCACATCATACTTCAACAGGGTTTGGAGTACCGGTGTCCTCCCACCGGAATGGAAACACGCCGAGATCACCTTCATCCCGAAACCTGGGAAGGCTCTCACGCTAGAAAACCTCCGGCCCATTTCACTAACATCGTGTATAGGTAAGCTTTTGGAACATATAGTTCTCAGACGCCTTCAATCCCATCTCGAAGCTAACGGATTTCTTGCGGACACAATGTTCGGGTTTCGACAAAATCTGTCAGCACAGGACGTCCTCCTACAGCTCAAGGAGGACATCCTAGACTTTCCTGGAAGAACGCAGACGAGAGCGGTACTCGCGCTGGACCTTAGGGGAGCTTTCGACAACGTGTCTCACGACGCCATTCTCGAGGGCTTGACCACAGCACACTGCGGCAAAAGAACTTACGACTATGTCCGTGCGTTTCTGACGGACAGGACCGCTACCCTAGGGCTGGGAGATCTTCGCTCTCAGCCCATCAAGCTCTCGGGGAGGGGAACGCCACAGGGCTCCGTTCTTTCACCGACTCTTTTTAATATAGCCATTTCAAGACTCCCGACCCTGCTGGGGGCCATCCCTAACGTCAGGCATGCTCTGTATGCAGACGACATCACCATCTGGACAAGCAAGGGTTCGGATGGTGAGATACAGGATGGACTTCAGGAGGCAGTCGAAATCACTCAAAAGTTTGCAGATGCAGCAGGACTCACTTGCGCCGCCGACAAGTCTGAGCTTCTACTCATTAGAGGCAAACCTTGCACTAAAGCAGATGAAATTTGTTTAAATCTAAATGGAGAGAAGATACCCACAGTCGACAGACTGAGGGTACTCGGCCTACACATTCAGTCCAACGGCAAGGCATCCTTCACGGTACAAATGCTTCGCAGGCAATGCCAGCAGATTGCCCACCTCATACGAAGGGTGGGCAATGGGCGTGGCGGGCTTAAAGAAGCCGACACCGTGAGAATGGTCCAGGCTCTTCTAGTAAGTAGAGTTATCTACCATTCTCCTTTTCATAACTTTAAACGTAGAGAGATAGACACTCTCAATACGATCCTCCGAACTGCTATAAAAACGGCGGTTGGATTGCCTCAGCATACGTCCACGCAGCGCCTTCTTCGACTTGGTATGCACAATACCATAGAAGAACTGATTGAGGCTCAGGCTGTCGGACAGCGTACAAGACTCAGCTACACACAGCCTGGAAGAAATCTCTTAGCCAGGCTCGGTTACAAACCACTTAATAAAGAACAGGGCTGCATACGGCTAAAATCTGTCCCACCGAGCATTGCGGCTAAAATACGAGTTTTGCCCCTACCAAAGAACATGCATCCCGTTCTTAATGCGGGTAGACGCCTCGCGCGTACCCGCTACCTAAGACTCAAATATCAAAACGACCCAGACGTCTGTTACACTGACGCTGGGGAGTACACTTCCCCGCGTGAGGCAAAGTGCATAGTCGTCTGCGACTCGCTTGGGCGAGGTGAAGCGATGGCGTCTCTCGCCGCTCCCACATCGATCGCGGAGGCCGAAGAAGCGGCAATAGCATTAGCCGTAGCCCACATTTCGCGTAAAACTCAAAACACAGACAAGACCTGTACCATAATCACTGATTCACAGCCAGCGTGCAGGGCGTTCGCCCGATGCGTCGTCTCACAACGAAGTGGACACATTCTAAACACAGTTAATCAAAACACACTACCCGCAATCCAGATAGTCTGGACTCCTGGACATACCTCCCTCCCTGGCAACGAGGGTGCGGATGCACTCGCCCGAGAAATAGCCGGCCGGGCGTTGCATGGGGAAGGGGAGGCACCGGAGAATCACAACATGGCCGCATTGAACTTACGCACAGAGCCAACACCGCTTCACACGTACAATCAAATCACATCATTTTACAGATCACAGCGTAGAACACTACCCCCTCCACACAGGGACCTATCTAGGCAGGAAGGCATTGAGTGGCGGCAGATACAAACACACACTTTCCCAAATTTATACCACAAGCATCTATTTTTCCCTAACAGATACCGGGCCACCTGCCCCGGCTGCCAATCCCCCGAACCTTCCCTTTTCCACTCTACCTGGGCCTGCCCCTCTCCACCGGGGCAAGGCATCCTTCCCATCCCTGACCCATCCTTTACCTCCTGGGAGGCTGCGCTGTCTAGCGCAAAGCCCGAGGACCAGCGAATGCTGATCTCTCGGGCTAAGCGGATAGCAGAGGCCAACGGGGCCCTGGACTAGGGGCTCCCGACCAGAGAGAAGTGACTTATGCCTTTTTCTCGAATAAAGTTTTTCCTCCTCCTCGAAGACTGCTCTTTCCTGTCGCCTGCACGCGAGCAAGTAAAAGTGGATAACGATCATCGCGAAACTGCTCGCATGGCAACGAAAAGCATCGCTTCCGAACGACGCTCTTCTTGTGCATCCGATGCGTCAATGCACGAGACCCGTGCTCGCTGCAGTTCTTGGAGGAAAATCTCGGCAGCACTGAAATGAGAGGCTTTTGAAAGTAGGTGACAGTGGAGTACTCGTTCGTGGCAGCTGTCTTGCACGGCTGAGCACCAGTGGTTTGCAGTGCTTGTAAGGAACGCCAAGTGTGAAGTTTATCAAGGAGCTTGAGGTGTAGCGAGCGCAACCGAGCAGGCTATGCTTCGTTTCACCTTACGTCCGAGCGCAGCGCACGCTACGAAACGACAGAGCCAATAAAATAGCGGCAAAGATGCAACGTCACGCAGTGCATCACCGGGGGACCCAATCAGTTGCAAAACGTGCGCTTTTGTCGCTGCTTGGTTGGCCCTATCGTTTCGTAGCGTCTGCTGCGCTCGGACTTACAGTGAAACGGAGTATAGTCACAAAAATGCGCCAGTCCTTTCTAGTAGTAGGCTTGTTGTCTGAATTTGATATATAGTCTGTGATAGGCTAATGGTAAATTGTGCTCATAAATCTGGAGCGATCCAAAACCGCTCCATGCTCGCGGGTTTAGAGCAGCGAAAGCTAGCTCGGTTTGCATGTGCATAAAGATTAAAAAGCACTCCGTAAGCGTTCTACATCTACTAGAGGATTTTGCCATATGACTTCAATGCGCACTTCACCTCCATCTCGACCTTTCTGCTTTTAGTAACACTAGAGTGTACTCGAAAGGACGAGTGGGGCCACCGGAGCGCTATTTCTGTGCCTTCACATGTGGACAAAAACGAGTATTTCCGAGTTGCCGCTTTTTTTTTATGAAAAACGCGTTGCGTTTTAGCACCAAGCTCGACCGGCAACCTTGTCAAGGTCATAGAAACGACAAAACGCCAGGCTTTATTTTTGTACAACCTAGACGCCAAGTGTCACGTCAACAGATATCTTCACCGCAACCTGTCTTGTCATCACAACACCATGCGGTATAACGACGACGCCTTGACGTCAACGTCGTCATCGATGCTGACAACGCGCGTTACACGACAGCAGTATTGCGTTCTGACGTCATAGTGCGTTGACAACGACGTCGATGTCAACGCTGACGACGACAACGACGACTTCACGCGATGTCAAGATGTGGGCTTCCATGACAGCGCGACGCCATAAAGACACTTCGTGTCAGGTCTTCGACGTCGTTGTCGACATGACGCAACTCGACGTCACGACGACGTTACACAACGTCAAGACTTCGTCGTGACGGAGCGTCGATGTTGATGTTGGCGAAGGCGACGACGTTAAACGCAAGCAAGACTTGGTCGTGACGTCGTTGTGATGTTGACGACGACGTCAGGACGACGTTACCGTGACGTCATAGAGATGGTTGACGTTGCGTGGGGCGTTGACGTCAACCTCGGCATCGGCCACCACGTTCAAGTCGTCCTCGATGCGGCGCGACTTCATGACCGCGTTACAAAGGCGAATTCATGTCGCGTAACCGCGTCGTCCTCAACGGGCGCAATATCACGACCGCGTTACAGCGGCGACTTAACGTAGCGTAACGGCCTTTTCCTCAACGTGACGCGATATCACGACCGCGTTATAACGGCGACTTGATGTCACGAAACGGTGTCGTCCTCGACGCGACGCGATGCCACGACGGCCTTAAGGGCCAAACACATGCGCGTCCAAACTGTCCGATTCCGCGTGCGAACCACCGGAACGACCTTCGAGGGCGAGGGTTTTCGTCGCACCGGAGGCTACGAAAACCCTCGCCCTCGAAGGTCGTTCCGGCGGTTCGCACGCGGAATCGGACAGTTTGGACGCGCATGTGTTTGGCCCTTTACACAGCAATTTGGCGTCGCGTAAAGTTGTAGTCGACGATAAATTCGTTGCGTCGTCGTAACGTTACGTCGTTGTGACGTGGTGTTTCGACGTTACCTCTGACGTCAAAATCATAAAAAATACAACATAACCCCTAAGCGGATATATTTCCCATATGAGCTCGAGCAGTGTCGTCGCTCGCTTCGACCGCAGCAGAGGTGGCGCTGCGATTGACGTTGCTTGGTTCCACCCAACGTTACTACAGCAAGCTCCAGTAACGTTGGTTCCACCAATCCCTTCCCATATTTTTGAATGCAACTGAAAGCATCAGCGGACCCTGTAGCTCTCCCCACTCAGTCGTTTCTAGTTCACTCTATACTTCGTCTCACCTTAGCTTGGACTAATTGCGAAGGATGTGCAAGCGCGAACGGGTAGCTTTGACTGTCTCAATTGGAGCACTCACTGCACGAGCGCTCGTGCAGCCGACTAGGCTTCATCCAAAGCAAGTTGCTCGCGCTTCTAGCATGCGCAGCTAACAATAGTCCATGGCAAGGTGAGACGAAGTATAGTAAAACTTTGTCGCACGCGCAGCCGAAGCCCGGTGAAAGGCATCAAGCGCGTGCTGGAGCCGGAGCCTCCACTGAATTCTTGGCATGTCACTGACTATTAGCGGCGAGATGTTTTGGTGGCGCCCTCCTATAAACCAACACACTGTTTACAAACAAGCCCGCTTTGCCCACAACAAGTGTGGGCACTGCGCATGCGCAGAAGCCAAATTTGGGAGGAATGAAGCGTTAGCTCATGCGCAGTACCGACAGCAGCGCCACCGCGGTCGTATGACGTCAGCAAGTTGAGTTGGTGTATAGGAAGTATTCACTAGCGGCCATAGCTGTGTGCGCGACTGTTGAGCGCGTGCTGATGTCTAGCTTCCAGGTTTCTTTTGCAACGTGCATTCCACACCGTCAAAATGGCCGGTCTTAGCAGCCTATTAATGGGTGCTCGTTCTGAGCATGCGCTCTAGACAGCACCCACAAATATGGCGCCCAGTGAATACTCCTTATAGTTCCCCCTTGTGACGTCATTACCTTGCAAACAACAAGTTCGGTGGTGTTTGTAAATAGCATGGTGGAAGCTTGAAATCATTGCGCTCTCAATGGAACACTGCCAACACCGTTAAAATTAAAGTTCTTTCGTTCCTCTTATTTCCGTCAATGATAAATCCTTTTCTGACGTCATAGTCAGCGTTCGGCCAATCGTGGAAGGCCGACCACAGCGACGCTTGTGTTCGCTCTCGGGGCTAATTGGGGATGAGATCGAACAGTCACACCTCTAGCGGTACGCTTCGGCTGTATGGACAACAAAACCGAATTTATTTGTTTGTTTTTGATCAGAGACCTCGAAGATGACGATCCGAGGGCCGCTCCTTGTGCGAACAAAACACTGGTCAAAGCGACGCACTCGTGCTCAGATCGTGCAAGGCGAGGTTCAATTTCTTTGTTGCTGTGTTGGTAAACGCCGCGTTATTGCGACGACAAGCTAGATAAAGTGCCCCCATAGTTCAATCTTCTACACAATACACAATTCTAATATTTACAAGTCCTCAGCCCAGCATCCACAAGCTAGTCGCTTCGCAAAGCGAGCAAATCACGCTCCATACGCACGAACACTAAAAATGGAACTGGCCCGGAGCCCTTTTTTGAAAAGGTATATGGACAATTTCAAACATGGAGCACCGCTAGTGCCCCATGCGTGCACGCACGTGAAGCGTGCGCGTGAACATACCCCTAGGTTTAACAAGCTAGTCATTGCACGGGCGTGCCTAAACAAGCACAAGCATGGCGGTGGCCTGTTGCTGTGGTTGGAATCATTTATAGTGACGTTAAGGTGCAACCCCACCCTTGGATAGTGTGATTTTGAACCAACAGATGGCGGTGGAATAGCCTTCCAGGCCTGTACATTAATGCGAGAAATTGTGTGTGGTGGCGCTTCGATACAGTGGGGTATTTTTCTATATCCTGAATTTGACATCCCTGGTCATTCGCTTGTTTTTTTTCTGCGCGAGCTTTCTTTGGAACTCTCACGGCTGCGCCACTTCTTGTTGGGTCTAAAATTCTAGCTTCAGCAATTAAATATATCAAAAATTGAAACAAATGAGCTATTTTTTGGGCAGTCAAGTGTCTCAGATAGGTAGCTGGGTGTTTATTTAGAGCAAAACGACGAGACTGGAAGACACAAAAAAATGAAACTCAGGTTTAGAAATTGAGTTTGTGAAACCCAAAGTAAGACTGGTGTGGGGAGTCATATTTAAAAAAAAAAAAAAATGCCAATGTTAAAGATTGACTCGCCGCAACAAATGATAATAATTAATTTTAATACGAGTTCAGTAATAAATTCATTGACTGGCCAGGCAAAGATTCTGGGTCTGTGGATAGCTTTCGCACAAAGTGTAGGCAATGTGCCACTCTTAATTTGGTGATTTATGCGTGTAAGTAGTGGTGTGCAAAAATGAAAAAAAAAAGCAAACAGGTGGAGTTTGACTATTTATGAAATACAGTGTAAGCACGCACGTGGTACGCTGATTAAGACTGAAACAGCGCTACATTTTACACTAGCGTTGAGCGTATTGAAAGTTAAAGGGTGCATGGAAAGCTAAAGCTTGTACATATATACTGCTCAGGCCGTTATGTTTGAATATTCATAGTACTTTATTACCCTCAGATTTGGTATAAGTAGTCTCCAGATTGCTTACAGCAGAAAGAAGGAAACACTTTAACTCTGGGTTGATAAAAACAATTCCACGTGCTGATAGCTACCAATCCTCTCGGCGCCGATTATGAGTATTCACAGCATGCCAAGGGTCGCGTGCTTAGAACAAGTTTTTCCCACATTATTTCATATAATTGCAATTGTTCTTGACAAAAAACATTGTTTACTTACGCAAGTACCTACATGTGAAGTTTAGAATAGTTTGTATTGATTGTGGTACACGTGGCAAGTAGCATAGTTATTTTTTCTACAATCCGCTAAATATAATATTCCGCGTTACCTAGGTCTGTAACGCATGTAGCACACATAAGAGCACAAGCTGAATCGCAGTGGGAAACGAAAACAATGATAAAAAACAAGTGTGCAATCACGTGAAAACTGAGGGCATTGCAGATATGCATATGGTAAGCTTTGTTTTACTAAATACATTACCAGTAAAGTATTTGGTTTCATCGTGCGAGCGAAGCGGAACATACAAGCGCGAGCATGCTGCCCTGAACCTTTCCTCCAGGGAACAAGCGCACCGTTCAAAGCATAAGGCTGGCTTTTATAGCTTTTGCTGCGCTCAAACCTTTTAGAACACGATTATAATCAATTCTAGTATTTAATTTCTTTTTATTAGTTGATCTATGTTTTCTTCCTTTTTTGTCTTTGGCGTTTATATGCCATTTTTTACTTATATGATATTTTTCCAGAAGTCCGACAACTAGTCTGTTTTATCATATGTAAGAGCCGCTTAATAAAAAATGTAGATAAAAAAAGAAAAGAAGAACAACGCGAACACGCGAGCACACATTTAAAATGCAATGTAACGCCGTATTCAAAATTAATCGCTAGTTTTTTTTTAGAGAGCAGGAGTTTCGTAGGGCGACATTGTTACCCGTTGTAGATTATAAAAAGTGCACTGCAACTGTTAGCTCGGGATCTTAACGTGCATTACGCAGAATATGTGATACACGATCGCATGACGGTAGGATGCAGATGGGCGACAGAACCCAGGGTCCCTGCTAAAGTCCCTCGATAAAGGCGTTTTTTAGAAGTACCGCCAACCATTGTTGTGGAAACGCGCAAGACACGTGCCACGAGTGGGTGCTACGCCGCCATTCGCTTCCAAGGGCCAGTCATTTTAGTGCTGCGCGGCGCATTTGCCTCCAAGGGCCGCTCGAGGCACGGGCCTCGTACACTGGAACATTTGACTTTATTTAAAAGACCAACTCAGACACATCGAGGGGCTTTAGTTCCTACTAGGGTGCCTTCATGTGCGCTTTGCTTAGGGTGGAGACATCTGGCCATTAAGTCCCACACTTTTATTTTTCTTTTTTGTTCAGAAGCGCGTGAACGAGCGTGTCCCTGCACGCGTTTGTGGCGCTGACTGTGCTATGGCGACATTTTGTTTTCGTCGATTTCTTTGTATTTTCCCCGTGAGCGCGTGCTGTCGGCATCGGGTACTACAAAGGGTAGCATCACACTAAATAGAAGGACATTGAGGCACCCTAGTTCCTACAGGTTCTGAAGCGTGAGCTTTGTGCTTTGAATGAAGCCCGCACTCGCGCATTTCTCCACGTGCTCTGATCTGCGGTGCCGCAACACACTTGGCCAACGATCCCCCAACGCACTTGGTTTAACTAGGGTGCCTCAATGCCCTTCTGTTAGGGTGATGCCACTCTTTTTAGTACCCAATGCCGACAGTACGCGCTCACGGGGAAAATACAAAGAAATGGACGAAAACAAAATGTCGCCATAGCACAGTCAGCGCCACAAACGCGTGCAGAGACACGCTCTTTCACGCGCTTCTGAACAAAAAAATAAAAATAAATTCATGGGACAAAATGGCGAGATGCCTCCACCCTAAGCAAAGCGCACATGAAGGCACCCTAGGTTTAACCTGTGAGCTAAACCAAATGAGCTACGCTTAGAGTATCGGCACTCTTTTCCCCGATATTGTTGTGGGCGCCTCCATATTGTTGGTTCGTACACATCAAACGCAACTGCCGGTTGGCATGATTAAAAAATGCGAGTTCCTCAGCATTAGTCTCGGTGTTTGGAAGCTCTCGCAATATTACTTTGCTTTGTCCCGAACTGTTTAAACAATTGTGGAGGACGGAAAAGCGTTTTCTGTGATTTCAGTTAAAACTTCATATAACTGATGATCATCATTTTAAGCACCAAGATGTGTATGAAGCGTAGCTTATTTGGTGGCTCTAGTTTAGCCCTACCGCAGAGGCACAGAAAGAAAACGAACTGCATGACCACGCGCTCTTGGCGCTGCTTCAGTGGATTCAACAGCTCGTAGCGTTGGCGGCGCTCCGCACTAAGGTAAAGCAAAGAAAATATTCAGATCTTATTGACACACATGCCTAACCAACAAAAATCACTTAACACACCGCAATAAAAAAAAAAAAATGCGGGATCATTTTTACTAACTGGAGATCTTTTGACGTGCAACCGAAATCTCAGATTGGCCTCCGTCGGATTGCGGGCACCTCAGCCGATTTTTGAACCCTCCAGATATGGATTCAAAGGCCAGCGCGTTGGCTCCGAGACACTGAGACGTATTCATATTTTGTGTTTTGTTTTAATATCATTGCCACTTAAGAGCCACTGAGTTGGTTTTTGAATCAAAATATAGTCGAACCATTCCGGCAAGCATAGTTTGATTGCGAAAATGATTTTTGAAAGTGATAAAAACATTCAAATATTTTTGGATAAATGGCGGAATCCCTTTCATGGCACCCATTCTTTGAATCGCGTCAGGCATGTGTACCGACGCGCAGTAGAACGCGCTCAAAAGCAGCTCTGGTGCACCTGCAGCCTCACGCTTGTCACATCTCTGGCTCGCTCAGTGCGGGCATCCAGGCATTCGACACCCTAACATCTGGCGCTTTTTCTGTCTTTCACGTGGCGTTCCTAGCTGCACACGACAGAAAATGCACATCAAGCAATTCTTGAACACGTGTCGCCATCTGTATTTTATATTAAGAAACTGCAATTTGCCGTAACTGAAAGGGAAAAGTTTGAGGCATAATAACTTTCATAACGTGCAATATGTCAATATGGATGTTCTGAAAAATGTAATATCAAAGGATGCTTAATAATTTAATGTCTCGTAATTGTGATTAGTTGTCGTGATTTCGTTTTAATAGCACCATAAAATATTACAATTTTAAGCTTTATTTTTTATTATAAATAATACTTTATCTGTTCAATTATTTGCTTAATTTTTAATTCTTTATATCAAACCGAAAGCTCTAGTAAAATATCGTCAAAAATGGGACGCTATAACTCGAGAAATATTTTTTTTTTCAATATTGGAATGTATGGTTAATTAAAGGCTGACAAATTAACTAACAACTAAAATAATAGTAATATCGAGACATTAAAGTGTCGCTGAAAAACAGCTGTTTAATTTCACATTAATATAGAAAGAAATATTGCCGCGCGCGCAGCTTGCCAAGTAGGCAGCGCGCGCGTTGCCTAACGGTTATAGCGCCTGCCTCCCACGCGAAAAGCCAGGGTTCGATTCCTGGCCGCGGGGACGCCTTTTTGTTGACATCTAATGTAATGTTCTGGTAAATTCGAGAACCGTGTTGCTTGTTCGAGTTTAGAAAGTTCTACAGGCCGAACCTTCTACGCCGATTCTTCCAGAACCCTCCGCGTGTACATAAGAGGCTCCACGCGGCGAGCCGCAGTCAGTTTCGCCTCAGCGTTCGACTCTGCTGCCACGCCGACTTCGACGCCCGCGACGCTCTGTTTTCTTCTGTTCACGTTTATTTTTGGGCACAAGTTCGCCCCATTAAACGTTTAGTTTCCTCAGTTATTTTCGCCTCATCAATTATCATTCGTGACATTTTGGTGGAGGTGCTGGGCACCGCATGCCCGTGCAGCGTTCCCCTCCAAGTGTCCACAGTGCAAGTCCGATTCCAAGCCCGGTGAGAAGACAACTCTCCGCGGAACCCGAAACTCGGACCAGCCGCCGCATCAAGAAAGAGGATCCTGAGCACGGCCAGCTGTTGGACAAGCCCAAGCCAAAGAAGACGACGATGGCAAACCAGGCGCAGACCCCGGCCGCTCCTGCCGTCGTATACCTGCCCGTCGCACCCAGAACTCCGACGCCTTTCCACGGAGACGACCACGAGGATATTGAAGACTGGCTGCAACACTATGAACGTGTAGCCCGCCACAACGGATGGACGACTGACCAATGCCTTCACAATCTCTACTTCGCGCTCGAAGGAACTGCGAGGCATTGGTTTGAAAACCACGAAGCGTCCTTCACTACGTTTGAGTCCTGCGCCGCCGAGTTGAAGCGAACATTCCTCAACCGCCATCGTCGGCAGCGAGCGGAGACCCTTCTCCAAACAAGGGTGCAGGGCCCCAACGAAAGCGTGACCAGCTTCGTTGAGGATGTCATGCGCACAAGTGCCCGAGCCGATCCGGAGGCAGCCGAGGAGAAGAAGCTTCGCATCCTCATGCGTGGCGTGAAGGCTGAAATTTTCGGGGGCCTTGTCCGCAATAATCCAACAACCGTCGACGGTTTTGTGGCTGAAGCCACTAACATCGAGCGCGCACTGGCGTCCCGAGCAAGCCACTACCACCGACTCGCCGGCGCGCCTACTGCTCCAACCGTCGCAGCTACCCGTCTGGACTTGAGCACCACCGGTGGCGACGGCCTTCGGGAAATCGTCCGCGACATCGTCCGAGGAGAACTCAGGAAGCTCCTGCCTACTGACAACCAGCCGGCTGCGCTGTCGATCGCCGAAGTTGTCCGCGAGGAGGTCCAGAGGGCATTCCAACCGGAGGCTCCTGCGAGCGTAGCAGCACCCGAGGAGCCGACTCTGACTTACGCCGCAGTAGCTCGGAGACCGGCCCCAGCGTCCCGGCAGTATTGGACGCCGCCTCGACGTGACCCACCTGCGCCGCAGACTTTCCAACGTCGGGATGGGCAGCCCCAGCTCGTCCGCACCGAACAACCAGCCCCTAGGAAGACGGATGTGTGGCGCACGGCCGATCGACGACCGCTATGTTATCACTGCGGTGAGGCCGATCACGTCTACCGGAGGTGCCCGTACCGACAAATGGGCCTCCGAGGTTTTGCGCCGAACGACCCTCGCCCAAGAGACGGCGAACGCCCTCGTGACATCGAGGAATACCTCCGTCGCCCTCCGTCACCACCGCCAACAGCACCACGAGGTTCAAGGTCTCCATCCCCCCGACGTTCCGCATCGCCATTCCATCGATCGCGCCGTGACAGCCTGTCTCCCACTTCCCGCCGGGAAAACTAAGCGCGGCAACTCCCGGAGGTGAAGTTGCCGAAGACGACCGAAGCAAAGAGCCTCCAAGAACGCCGGAGCGCTCCCACTCGCCCGACGCCCCGCATCGCAACGACGCCCCTGCAACGGTGTCCAACAATCTAAACGTTGTTATCGACGCCTACGACGCATCGGCACTCGTGGACACCGGAGCAGACTACTCAGTCATGAGTGGGAGGCTCTCTCGCCGCCTGCAAAAAGTTACGACGCCTTGGGGAGGACCGAAAATTCGGACCGCCGGAGGACACCTTATCACGCCTGTCGGAAGTTGCACTGCTCGCGTCGAAATTCATGGCGAAACGTGCCCTGTGAAATTCGTCGTTCTACAAGACTGTTCCAGAGATGTCATTCTCGGCATGGACTTTCTGTGCGAATACGGCGCCGTCATCGACCTGGGTGAGAACAGATTGACGCTGCGGAAGCCTGTTTCGCCTTCAGAGAAACCCCAAACAGCGTCAGCCGCCGCCCGAGTCGCCGCCGCCCACGTGAACCTGCCGCCGCGATCAAGTGCTGTCGTACCCGTCGTGGCCGATACAGCTACCTGCGGCGAGGTTGTCCTGGAAGGCAACCTTCAATTGCTTTTAGGAAGAGGAATAGGCGTCGCAAGAGGAGTAGCTGAATTTCAGGACGGCCGCACTGTGGTCCTCGTGACGAACTTCGAAATGAAACGCAACACCTAACAAAAGGGGCAGCCATTGGCCACGTCGAGGAACTCCAAACCTCCGTCGAAATCGCCGCCATTACTGACGAATCATCGCCACCTCAGCAAGGCAGTACGTCGCCAGCCCAGGTCGACATTGACCCTAAGCTTCCGGGCCCGAACGACGGCAGCTGATTAACCTCCTCGCCGAATACACCGACTGCTTTGCGACATCGTCGAAGGTACGCCAAACCGCCGTTCCGAAGCACCCCATCATTACCGAGGACGACGCGCACCCTGTGCATCGATCGCCGTACAGAGTCTCCGTAAAAGAAAGGTAGGTAATCCAGGAACAAGTTCAAGAGATGCTGAACGACGACATAATCCAACCTTCGAGCAGTCCATGGGCCTCTCCAGTCGTACTGGTTAGGAAGAAGGACGGAACGCTTAGGTTCTGCGTGGACTACCGGCAGCTGAACGCGGTGACAAAGAAAGACGTCTATCCACTCCCCCGTATCGACGACACGTTAGACCGACTACGCCACTCTCGATACTTTTCATCGATGGACCTGGAGAGCGGCTACTGGCAGATCGAAGTCGACGAACGGGACCGAGAGAAGACAGCTTTCGTCACGCCAGATGGATTGTACGAGTTCAAAGTGATGCCCTTCGGACTATGCACTGCTCCAGCTACTTTTCAGCGTGTCATGGACACCGTACTGGCAGGACTGAAGTGGCAGAGCTGTCTCGTCTACCTCGACGACGTCGTAGTGTTTTCCGGCGACTTCGACGAGCACTTGCGACGACTCCGAGCTGTTCTCCGATCCATACAGACCGCCGGACTCTCCCTCAAGCCGTCAAAGTGTCGGTTCGCCTATGACGAACTGAAGTTCCTAGGTCACGTGGTGAGTAACGAAGGCGTTCGCCCAGACCCAGAGAAGACTCGCGCCGTCGCAGCATTTCCAGCGCCAAGAGACAAGAAGGCCGTGCGAAGGTTCTTTCGACTATGTGCCTACTATCGGCGCTTCGTTCGGGATTTCGCAATAATTTCCGCACCGCTCACAAACCTCACAATCCTCACGTTGTGCGCTTGAAGCCGTACTACGCTCGATATGACTCTGGACCTTATTTGTTCCAAGTGACTCTTTAGCTTATCGTTCTTTTTTGTTTGGTTTGTTTTGTGCTGCATCGGGGCGATGCACTTTTTAAAGGGGGGGTGTAATGCCGCGCGCGCAGCTTGCCGAGTAGGCAGCGCGCGCGTGGCCTAACGGTTATAGCGCCTGCCTCCCGCGCGAAAAGCCAGGGTTCGATTCCTGGCCGCGGGGACGCCTTTTTGTTGATATCTAATGTAATGTTCCGGTAAATTCGAGAACCGTGTTGCTTGTTCGAGTTTAGAAAGTTCTACACGCCGAACCTTCTACGCCGATTCTTCCAGAACCCTCCGCGTGTACATAAGAGGCTCCGCGTGGCGAGCCGCAGTCAGTTTCGCCTTAGCGTTTGACTCTGCTGCCACGCCGACTTCGACGCCCGCGACGCCCTGTTTTCTTCTGTTCGCTTTTATTTTTGGCCACAAGTTCGCCCCATTAAACGTTTAGTTTCCTCAGTTATTTTCGCCTCATCAATTGTCATTCGTGACAATATACACAATATATATAAAAAGAAAGTTATAAACCATCATAAAACATCAAAACTTCATGCGCGCTGGGGTTGCACGTTAATGCCGACAGCACGAAAAAAAAAGCAAACAAACTGTTGGCGTAAAATAGTCAGTACTAAGAACTCATGCGAGGACGGGCTTTTTCAAGCGCTCCTGCGCAAAGAATAGAGCAAAAACAAGAGGTTTTATTCATCTGCCCGGTCGCGATCCCGAAAAAGTAGCCCGTACATCCCCAACTCACTATTGAGCCATTTGGATCAGTAATCTTCACGGCACCAACCGGCTAAAAAAATATAAAACGCAACACTGTAATTGAAGGAAAGCGTCACGCAAGAAACTAAATTATTGTTATTCTTTATTAATATTATCATTGTTAATATTTTTGTACTTACTGGAGTGTTAATTCATAGACCATTTATTTTTTTCTGTGCATGTATTTTTTTTTTTTTTTGCTTTGGGAATAAGCAATGACTTTCTCGTGATGTCCATGTTTGATCTTTTTGGTATTTTGTACTCACAATGAGTACGTTTGTGAGCCCCACAAGTTAGTACGAACTGCTGCATGATTTTATGAGCACAAGTCTTTGTTCTCCATGCGTTCTTAAAGGGGCGATGCAACGATTTTTGTATTTTGCGCAAATACCGCTTAGAACGGATCCCTGACGTTAATGACCTGTGAAATACCCGTTCGTTTTTCACCACACGCAATCGAAGTCGCGGAAAAAAATAAAGAAAAACGAGCAGAGTTCACCCCCTCAACTCGCAGCCAGAACAAGCGGCCACGTGATCTGGAGCCGATTATGTGCCGCCAAAGTTGATCATAGCCACACGCTGGGGTTGGCAAGGCACAGGACACGCGCTGAGTTCCAGACATTGTTAAGGTTCGGCTGTTGTCGTCATTGCAGCGATTGGACACGGGCCACAACCCGAATGCTTCTCGAGCTATCGATTATCACGAGCCCAAATCGAGTGTCCACGCCATGCTCGGGTCCAATCTTTGAGCCGCATTCAAATATCGTCACTGGGTGGTACAGCTACCGCCCAGCTGCGTCATCAGGTTTTGCGAAGGAGAGATTGAATGGAAACGCTCGGTTTTGACCTTGAAATTACAGCGCAACAAAGGAGTTTCTTGGTCAGTGGCGTTGCGTGCGAGTATCCTTGAGTCCCACTAGTGCCAGTGAGCTCGTGTAAAGTGAACAACATTCCAATTGAATATCGTTGCACCGCCCCTTTAAAGTTTTCTGTTTGGATTGTTTCTTAACTGGCTTGGATATCTCCACTTTATCTAATTTCGAGAGCCTTAGGCTCCAATTTTAGCCACGCCTGAGACATAGACAGTCGTGCACTGTTTACTTTACGATTTTTTTTTCTGCTGCACGTCGTGGCATGTAATCGGACGACTTATGCGTGGCTGTGTTTATTTTTTTAATAACTGATTTGGTTTATTCCTGTTGTTTTTATTATCAGTCCATAGTTTGGACTAGAACTGCCCTTAAAACTTTATCTTCTGAACTTTTTTGAGACCTGACTTTTTTTTTTATGACACCTAGCTACTGCTATTTTTTCACTACGACATTGGTTTAGTCATACAAGACCTTTCTGACTTGGATGAGCCTCTGTTGTGCGTTCGAAATGCCCATTCCTTATTACATAAATATTATTAATACTAGAAGTAGTAGTAGTGTTCTTATTATTTAGACGTACTCGAGTAAAGGGAAAACATATAGAACTTTCTTTTAAAGTTTTGTTATATTAAGAATTCAAATCAAAGATGCGATGCACCTTAGTAATAGACGCACTATACAAAAAAAAATATATTATTTTTTCAGAAGCCTCATGGCAGTGACATGCCTCCATGAAACAAATAAAAACCACGACGATTACATGAAAATACACTTGTCATTGACCATTGGTAGAGAGAGCGTTGTTGTATCGTGTACATTACACATATATCATCCATTATAATGCACTATACATCCTGAGGTAAAAAGCTTAGATACGTACACGGGATTCATAATAATTTCACTCATTTTTTTTTTTTTTTGGTGCCGATACCGGCAATTTAGAGGTGGGTAGATACGTCAACCTTTTCGATATATTCCCCTTGAAGCCGAATGCGCTTGCACTACAGGTTTGGCAGCTTTCTAGTGTGAGGCTGGTGCCACTTTTAAGTTGTGCGTCACACCCACACTCTGGAAAGCTTCTTCCGGCTCATAAATGACACAGAAGTGCGAAGTCGGGTCATATCCATGAGGGACCAAATGTCCGGCGGGTCGCATGACGCGTCGAAAAATATGGCATTACCCCATTGGACCCCGGCAAATCACGACTTCACGTGAACGCACGCGACACCATATAAGCCGGTCTCGCACGCGACACCGTATATTCACGACTTCAGGTGAACGCACGCGGCACCGTATAAACCTCATTGAAATACACTTTTTTTTTCCGACGCGCCATTTTGCAGTCATTGATAAGTTGGAAGCAGCTGCACAAGCGTAAGTATGACGCACTACGAATAGGTTTTACCTGGCAGGCCACTAAAATACTGCTGCACTGATGGTGCAAGTGCTTTCGGCTACATTGGGAATATGTCGAGAAAGTCGTCATATCTACCTACCTCTAAGATGCCGGTATCGTCAGCGAAAAAAAAAAGATCATTATGAGACACCCCTTGTGGCAAACTCATATTGCACTTTGAATTATGTATACATTGAATACTGCTTACATTACGTTGTATTAAAACCACAGTGGCAATCTGAAAAGAAGGGTCAAACTAGAGGCCGTTTTGTTCGCACCCTTTTTGTTTACTCTTATCTGCGTTGTTGTTTTTTTCGTTTGTGTAACAATTGCGTTAGTTGCATAATATAATAAACAAACAGTTCACACAACAGTAGAATACATGACAGAATCTCTTCTACCTCTGTGTAATCAATAGAGCGACATAAATCTGCGTGATTTTTTTACATCAGTTGTATCTTTTTAACTCTACACTGAGGCGGAAGACGTGCTGACCTCGCTCAAGCTTGAGGACGTTGAAAAAGTAAACTACGATGCCTAGACGGGAGTGTTCGAGAAACACTTCCTGCTGTGCACCAACCCTATCTACGAACGGGACAAGATGGACAGGCGTAAACAAAAGGCAAACGAAACTGCTGACGACTTTGTCGAATACTTGTTTAAGAAGACTGAAACGTGCGACTACAGGAACTTGAAAAATAGCTAATAAGAAATAAACTTCTTGTGAAACTCAACAATGTCATGTTGAGTGAAAAACGCCAGCTCAACGCAGACCTGACATTAGAAACCGCCATTTTCACAGCGCGCAGTTCAGAGACAGTACAGCAGCAGCTAAGGAAATTGCGACCACTAGCGCAGTCAAACGCGACCGTCGGCGAGGTCCACACTTCTAAGTGACGAGTCAAAAGCAACAAGAAGCAACCGTTTCCCACCAGTAAACTGTACCAAGAAGTCCTCTTTCCATGCAAGTGGCGCAGCTCTACAACTCGTCCACAATTGCGTGCAAAGTGCCCAGCAGCTGACGAAATTGGCCACGGGTATGGCAGGAAAGGACACTTTACGTTAGTCTGCCTGTCAGCGAAAAAGAATCACTCAGAAGCACACTGCCATGCTGCACTCAAGGAGGTCTACAATCCTCGTTGATTCCGAAAGTTGAAGGCGCTGCCGGCAAATGCAGTCTAAATTCTTTCGATAAAATTCATGCTTACAAGTTCCGCCAACAATTGTTGAGGAAACGCGCAAGACACGCGGCAGGAGCGGGGGCTCCACTGCCATTCGCTTCCAAGAGCCGCTCATTTCAGTGCTGCGCCGACAACTGCTTCCAGGACCACTTGAGACACGGGCCTCGTGCACTCGCGCACTTGACGCTACTTAGGGCCTTGTCACACTGAGGCAACAGTTGGTCAACTCTATCCGGCAACACGAGGAAATCGTGTTGCCGGCGACCCTGTCACATCGACGCAACAACAACAGTCGGACAACATGTTGCTGCCGCCAGGCCACCGTGTTGTCGGATTTGTTGTCCGACAACCTTGTCACACCGCGCTGACGGCAAGGACACCACGGGGAACACTTTTCTATCTTGATTGTTTACCTTCGTTTGTGTGCGTCGCGGAGTCGCTGGAAATGTGACTTTACAAAGTGCTAGTGCGTTCGAAATGCCGGAAATGACCACGGTACGACATCAACCAGTGAGTGGTACACGTTGGTACAACATGTACCAGGAGCAGTACACCGTGGCCGCGGTAGGCTACGGTAACGCTCTTTAAAGGCCCATCCACAGTCGCGCTTGAGAGCGTTTGGGTGTGCTTGACTGCGTTGTGGCTGCAAAAAACCAGGACATCCCTTCTTCGTATGTCGCGTGCCAAGCTACTCTTCGAATTGAGTTCCACGCTTCAAGCAAAGCATAGATGACCCGGTGACTCGCTTCTGTTTCTTGGCACAGCGCAATCAAGTGCACTAAAACGCAACTGTCTGTTTGGGCATTTAAACTCCCTTTATGCATGGCATTAATTCTTACTGTTCGTCAGAATCTGGTTTCCTCAGCTCTCGCAAGCATCGATACTTTCCTTGTTTCATCATCAAGAAACACGGCCGCTCTTGATGATGTAACGCATAGAACCATAATATTCGCTTCTAGGTAGGTATATATATATATATACAGGGTGTTTGTTTTTCAGCTGCATAAAATGTTCAAAAAAAGGGAACGTGAGGTAGAGTAATTTGAGCCCTGGGGAAGTGTTAGAGGCCATGGCGGCCTCTAGAAAATAAAAAGTGAAATTAGGTAATTAGTTAGCTATTTAACTAAAATGTTTTAACTAACTTTTGAATTTTTCACTTGAGGGCACATAATGTATTTAGAGGATTGAAGATCGGACACAGTATGGTCTAGCCGTGTCGTCAAATATGGATAACAATATTCCTAGTAGGCGCAGCGGGGTAGATAAATGTCACTTTGGTAAATGGCGTCAAACCAAAACTAAACAGGAAAGAGCGCCGGTAAAGAAATCGCTCCGCAATTCCGGAAAATCGCGATTCGTCATTATCGCGGGCGGCTCGCCTAAGCAAGTGGAACCGGCCTTGATAATGACGAATTGCATGCCCGAAAGGGCGGAGCGGTAACTTTACCGGCGTTCTTTCCTGTTTAGTTTCGGTTTGACGCCATTCACCAAACTGACATTTCTTGACCCCGTAGCGCCTACTAGAACTTTTTTTATGCAAATTTGACAACACGGCTAGACCATACTGTGGCCGATCTTCAATCTTGTAAATGCATTAGGTGCCCTCAAATGAAAAAATAAAAAGTTAGTTAAAGAATTTTAGTTAATTAGCAAACTAATTACCTAATTTCACCTTTTTTTTAGAGGCCGCCATGGCCACTAACACTTCCCCAGGGCTCAAATTGCTCTATCTGACGTTCCCTTTTTCTGAAAACTTGGTGCAGCTAAAAATAAAAACACCCTGTATATTTGTGCTCGTAAGCGCAGGCGCCACAGAGAGGCATGCAGCCCGTCCAATGAATGCCCGAAAAGCCCGTATAGGGGTTGAGAATGATAATACAGTGCAATATAATGTGGTGCACTGATAATGTACAGTGAGGCATCACGAAGGAGGTGGTTCATCGCAGGTGTGTGGCAGCTTCGGGACAAAGTTGCGGAAAACTCGGGTCGGTCACTAATGGGCCTGTTAGTTATTCTTTTATGCAACTTTTAAAAAGTGCCGACCAACGGAGCCATCAATTGTAATTATGTTGCGCGTATATTTAGACAGCGGAAGTTGTTTATCCCCGAGGGCGTCTGGTGTCTTCGTTCGAGATAAAAGCCAGTGCAGTATTCCGCTGCTTGACTCACTGTTTTAACGTTCATCACGCAATAGTTATACATGACAGCACGCCGGTGCGATGGTCATCCAGATTGAAGTGGGCAGGGGCGGGGTATTAAATTCACAATCAGTGGGCATTACAGCGCGAGGTTTCGCTACACGTGCTACAGATCCCCGAGCAACCATTCATCGCGGTCAAATTCGAGCTCGAGAGAAAAACGGAAACAATAAAAAAAACTCCGGTTTGAGGCATTTAGTACAATTGTCGCCATCTCGTTTAACACGTTGGAAATAAAATTGACAGGGTGATTTTTGTTTACACAAATACAAAAATACAACTATATTTAGTTTTCTCGTCGTTGTCTTAAAATTAAGATTAGAGGCAGCCCTAGTACGTACGGTCAATCGTTTTTTTTTTTTTTTTCACGCCTGTCTTCTTGATAATTGCATTTTCAGAAATGCCTCAAAACGCGCTCAGAGCAGCCAAAACGGTCATTTTTCAGGATTTTATTAAACATCTCCACCGCTTTTAGGGAAAAGTAGGAGGAGGTTCATTTGGTGACGTGAGCGAAGAATGGTGTTTGTCGCCTACAAAGCGTCATTCGCACAGAAGAAACGGACCGAAAATTAACCAAAACGAAAGCGAATTCCTGCTCGGCGTTCTGTGAACATTGAAGGTTTAATGCAAAAATTGCAGGAGGATACTTAAGACTGGTTACGTTTAGGAAATCGAAAGCATTCGTATACGTAGCGTATTCCTATAAGCTGCGCGCCCCGCTGAGCCCGCGGACGGGCGACATCTGCGGTGGCCGCCCGGGTGGGCTCTGCAGGGCGGCCGGCCGGCTCTGTGCAGAGCCAGGCCATCCACTCCCTTCTACCGGCGTGCGGGCCAGAGCGCCAGAATAGGGCTTACCTCTGGTGTGGCGTTCCCTGGAACTATGACGCGTGTCAGCCGTTTTAACTGCCGTTTGGGTAAGAATTGAGCGCGCCCGCTGCGCTATCTTTTAACTGCTTTTGGGGAGGGAAATTAGGAGCCGGTTATTCACGGTCACATACAACGCCGGCGGCGCTCCATGGGGCAGTTAATGCTTTCGCATTAAAAATATAGTACCTCGTCTAACAACTAATCGGAAAAAAAGAGTAGATGTTCTCCTATGGATGAAATACCGTGACGAAGTGAGATAGGACGCCGGGTTAAACTGCAATTATTTGAAGTGTTTTTTTTTTACACGTTGGAAGCGATTTATATGTGCTTCCATACAAATATCAACTTGTTTGGCTGCCGTACACCAATTATTGGCCTGTAGGTGAATGAACACTCAGGAGAAGCACTTCAAAGACCGCGGCGCCTCTATCGTGATTTGCGTGTAGGTGAAAAATGATCGAAGAGTTTTTACCCGATTGTGTACTCGAGTCACAAATGTCTTATTGGTCGATTGCACAAACCCAGGCAGCAGCCTTGACGGCTCATTCAAACGTGCCAAGAACGCTCTCGCTCTCCACTCGACCAAACTCTTACCCTAGGACTACGCACGACGTGAATTCCTGGGTGTAGTACGGCACGTTGGAAATATCGCCGAATCCGTAGACGAGGAAGCCACAGGCCGAGCTCTTCTTGCACACTCTAAAATAATGAGATACAATGTGAAGAAACGACTTCCCACCCAGTAGGAGCCTCATGGAGGAGGCTGTTTTTTTCGACTGTACCAAATAATTATCGCCTGTGTAGATGCTTTATATTTGGAGATGCTGTTCACCAGCCTTATAAACCACAGACGCCACAGAGTGCTTCAGGGCGTATGTATTTGGGATGTCTTCGTATGTGCCATGTTGCCATGTGTCGTATCGCCCTGTGTACATGGCGCGTGCATGTTTTCATGGATGTATCGTGAGAAACCTTAAATTTATATTCAAAACTTTTTTTTTCGCGAAGAACTCGAGAATTGTTGTTAGAAAGGTGTTGAAACGTTGTTAAATTGTCTGTTTTCTATACAATCTATATACATTTTATATTCGGTACCTATACAATAAGCCATAAAGGATGTTTAAAAAGTGTCAATAAGTTTTGACAGAGGATAGAAAAGTGGATAAGTTTACTTTAGCATATGTATATCCTCTGTACGCTATTTTACAACAAGATTATGTAGAAATTGGAAACATTTTTGAAAGGGTTCGCGTCGAATCTATCCCAGGATTGTCCTTCTCCTCGCAGAGAAAATGTGGAGTAACCAAAACTTGAGCTGAAATTAATAGCGTTTGTGCATTGTAGTTGCGGCGCGAAACATTTAGTCCCAGAGAAAAGTGTGTTAATTAAAATTCCCAGAATATAAAACCGACTAGAAGACTGCGTTGCTAACAAGCTTCATATGAACCATTTGAGCCTGGGAGTTTTTTTGCGATGGCATTTTGGGACCTATTTATACTGCTTGTGTATACGGAGACGTAAATGGTCACTGTGTAAACACCAACACGGGGTAAGGAGGCCCTCACATATTCAGAGCACTTGTTGAAAAAGTCATAATGCCACACAGTTGGTCCTGGCTTCAAACATACTTACTTGCTTTGGTTTAAAGGGACACTGACACCCCCCAAACTTTTTTTTTCTTTTTTTGTCAGGCGATTCATTATGGTGTCGGAATACTACCCAATTAACATTTTGCTACAGAGTCACATATTTTTTACATAAAGCTCAAAAACGCAACTGCTCGAAAGCGAAACCGGAACTCCCGCGCCACACGGGGAAGTGGAGAGGATAGTGAGACTGGCGGAAGTCACGTGGCTACACCCGACCGTGCGGTTTTTTTCTGTGTGTTTTTTTCTCCGCGTGTAGCAGACGAAATGCGTTCGCTCGCCGTACGATTCCTTTGCATTTATGTTTGTCCCGCTCGCTGTTCTGTACTTCAAGATCAAGTTGTTATGTACATTTAAGTGTTGGCAATCAGTAGTGAGTGCCCGAGTGCCGTAGTGTGGTGAATTCCCGTGATCGGCTCCGAAATTAATACTCCCAAGATGTTGCATGAAGAATTGCTTCACATGTTCTGCATCTGAAGGTGGCATTTTGCGGCAGAGTGCACAAGTTTCCGAAAGATCAACGGGTCGGGGTCAGTGGCTGGCAGCATTTCCTGTAGAACAGTTACGCGAAGCTCGAAAAGCGGACGCTACCCGATTCATATGCTCCTTGCATTTTGTGGAAAGTGACTACATTGAGTTCGCAGGTGTCAAAAATGAAATCCCATACCATTTAGTTCAGCGACGTATCGTGCACAACAATTGTTTTTTTTTAGTGATAATTGTTAAAAAAAAGAACTCTAAACATCGCAAAATGCTTGACAAAAAAAAAAATGGTACACTCGAACCCGTGCCCGCTGCGTGTAAGTCGGATGTCTTTCCACTGAGCAACTGAAGCGCTCTTCCGTGCGTACTAATGGAGCCGATAGACTGTATGGCGGTAGTTTTCTGCCGATTTCCCTTTATTACATGCACTCCCGGCTTGAAGTCGGGCAGCACCACGCAGAGGCCAAATTCGCACCTCGTAAAGAAACCGTACGCGTTCGTATTCAACTCGAAGTACGCACTTCGTGCTTGACGTTTGAGCGAGCGATGTCTTCAGCCACGAGAAGGGACGACGGCTCGGCGGCGTCTTCGTGCAATCGGCTTGCTGGTTGGGCGTGTCGTACGGGATGAATATCAGTTCTCTTGATCGGTCCAAAATTCCTCTTTCGAAGGAAGACAGAATTCGCCGGTACCGTGAACGACAGTTCTGAAGTAGAGGTCCAACGCCCGTCGTCCGCTGCCATCCGCTAGTCCCACGATACGCGAAACGAGGCCATGTTGAGAATTTTCAGTGAACGCACAGAAGGCTTCCGGTTCTCTGTGCTACCTTTTTTTTTCAATCAACGTATTTGGAGCTTTTTGGAAGCCACAAAAAATGGGTTTCATATTTTTTTCTATTTTTAATACTGACTGTGTGCCTTCAATGACCCACGACTTTGATTAAATTTGGTGGTCACGTCGATATTTTAGAAAACGGCCCGTGACCACGAAAAAGAGAGTGAGCGAGACTCGAACCGGCCAGTTCTTGATCGGCGGTTTTCGGGCGGAAAGAAACCGAATTTCGAGCCGCAAATTCTGTTCTGGGTAGTTGGGCTCTCATATGTCACGTACAACTAAAAACCTCGGCGAGCATAAATACCCTGTCAGTGTCCCTTTAACCTTTTTTACGTTGTTCCGCAAGCAACAAGGTGTATGTACTCAGCGTAAACTTTACACGTCTTTCGTATTTTTCACTCACAAAGCGCCTGCATGCGAAAGTACTATTTTGGAGGCGAGCGTCGCAACACTCCTTGTGCTTGTGTCCCCGTACTACTCAGGGGCTCCCAAATGTGTGTTCCCCTATTCTAAAACTCTCCCATTTGGATATTTACACTCTTCACTTCACTTCTTTTGCAGAGGATGAATCTGAAATGTCCATGATCGGTAAGCTGGCGCGGTTACTTTTTTTTTCTTTGCTTCATTTTATTTTTCGGTTCTGTCGACCCAACACGGAAATTACTAAATTGGTGTTTGATGATAGCGCATTTGGAAACATATTATTCTGTATTTATGTTTACCTACTGCACTACATCACTGCAATATGTTAGGCACTTTTTAGAGCGCAGCTCTTAGGCGGCCGTTTCCGGCTTGAGCGGCGTCGCCTTCGGCGTAACCGCGCGGTGCATTATGGCTAAATTCCCCCGCTAAATTTAGCGAAAAAGTTTCCCCGCTAAATTTAGCGGAAAAATGTCCCCGCTAAATCTAGAGGAAAAATTTCCCCCAAATGGGAGGCGAGCAGGAGAGGAGGAGGGGCATAGCCTCCTCTCCGTACCTTCCCCTCCTCCTCCTCAAGAGCTGCGCTCTAATTCGGCGTTACAGGGAGTTGTAAACGGCTTTCATTTTTTTTATTAAAAGGTTTTATACTATACACACTTTATATGTTCTCAAAGCACCCTGCGCGATGAACGCACACAAATGTAATTTATAAGACAACTCTTAATATCGCCTTGTCTTTCCGTATTTACGTTATTTCTTTAAAATATTTCCTTCGCCCACCTGCAATGTAATTTTTTTTATTTGCTTTTCTTCGCTTAAAATTCTGCTTTCAGACCTCAAGACGTTTCTGGAAAGTAGCAAAGTTAAAAGCAACACCATGGGTAAAAAAGAAATTTGGGAAATATAAAAAAACTCGCATCCCGTGCGCGTCCCCCCCCCCCCCCTATATGAGCATCTTTCCTGTGACGCACACGAAGGAGATATGCACCAAATACTTTTATATAATCGATGGCAGATTGACGATTCAGGTGAAGTAACTCACACCTCCCTCCATTTAAGCAGAAGCGAACAATGGAGGAGAGGTCTATTTCTCTGCGCTCGCTCCGCTATAGTGGAAAGATTCGAAAGGGCCCTTCCCTGGACTCTTAACTTGTCGCCTGCCTTAAGAGAATAGATTACTCCACTCCTTGGCGTTAAACAGCGCGCCTACAGCACCACATGCTACCCCAGCGATGTGAAGAACCCGCGTGCGAGAGAGCGCGGGCGCATTTCTTTGCCCTTGCTTTCGCGCTTGTGTTCTCTGCCGAGGGAGAGGGCTGTCGCCGACACACAGAGATACCACAGCTACCAAGAGAGCAGAGACAGCTATCTCTGCTGCCTTGAAGGCTGCCAACTGCAACAAACCACAGGAACTACCGCTTCCTACTCAAAATGAAGGGACCCTAAGCGTCCTCCTTTCACTTCTCTGAACAATGGTTCACAGAAGCATGTTCTAGGAATGTGCACGACATACGCAGCAAGCGAATGATCGTCGTTCTTTGCTTCGTAGGACCGCTTATTGCAGTGCTGCGCCTCCAGTTCCTTCCAAGGACTGAACGGAGCATGTGTCTCATGCTTTGAAGCCTTTAACGCTGCTTGTAAGACTTCCACAAACTCTTTTCCGTTGACTTCGAATTAAACTTCCCACTTCAAACGAACATTCTTTGCACTAAAAGTTGAACGACGTTTCCGAAGCCGGGCGGAGGAGAGGGAGTGGTATGGTTTGCCGGGCACGGGTCTCCTCATTCTCAGCTCAATTTCCAACATATCGTCTGCTAAGAACGGCGATCTTGATGCTGTGGAATGTACACTAAGGATCACATCAGATTTGCTCGCCAAGCTTTACGTTTTCGTTCAAGCCCGAGTTCATCTGTACTTTCGTGAGTGTGGCTAGGGCGCGAGGCAGTCAACGTCATAACTACGTCGGTCTCCCAACTAGCAGGTGCAACAAATAAATCGTTTTATTGTTTTTAAAATTACTTTTCCTGTGAGTGTCAACAGAAGGCTGTGTTTCGAAGCTGCGAGCGCAACGTTGTTTTCTGGCTAAGAAAAATAAATAAGAGCTAATATTTTTTTCCCGTATCACTTTAAATCAATTAGGCGATATTTGACTCGGAGACATTGTTAACAAAGTAATTGCCCTTTTTAACAAAAAGATGCTGGCGTTTCCTTTCTGTTGAAAATCATGTGATTGTGCATCCGGTTTTAATAGCTCACTAACATGTCAAATAATTTGTTATTATATTTTATGCTGGGCGATTTATGGTCATGTCAGGATACTACCTAATAAATATTTTATTTCAAAGTCGCTTTATGGCTTTCTAGGACAACGCGAACAAAACTAAAACTAAATCGCGCACGAGTGCTCACGCGGTACACTGGGAGGTCACGCGTTTTTGAATTATATGGTCCTCTATAGGAGGTATTCACTGGACGCCATATTTGACGGCGATGTTTAGAGCGCATGCCCACAATGAGCTCACATTAATAGCCTGCTAAGTCCGGCAACCTTGATGGTGCTAAATACACGCTCCAAAAGGACTGCGGAAGCTTTCCGTCAGCACGCGCTCAGCAGCCGCGCACACAGATATGGCCGCCATTTGAATACTCCCTATTGTGCGGTGGACAACACTGCCGATATCAACGAAAAAATAAATAAATGAATAAAAGTTTGTCGCCGGGACGGAAGGAGAAAATAACGGTATTCTACGTGGATTGCTTTATACCTTGGACCCCTAAAACTACAATTTGCTTCACTTTATGTGCGAGCAAAGCCGAGGCAACACGAACAAGCATGTTGTTTTAAATAACGCCAACACTACACGAGCAACGTGCTTGGCCGCTTCGCAGGGACGCTGAAAGCTCGCGCTGCCGAACCCAGGGATCCTAGGTTCAATCCCCACCCCTGCCCGTTTCGATCTGGATGAGCATCGTACCGGCGTGCGGTCGTGTATCACTACTGCGTGGTGCACGTCAAAGACCCCAGGCTAGCGGTTGTACTGCACTGGCTAAATTGCTCATCTACAGCGAGTGACTCGTCGAAACATTAAATGGCTGGCCAACGACTCGCTGTATAAATATCCCCACAACCCCAATTATTATTTTGACGCTGAAAGCCGGGTGCTCACTCTTGTAGCGTCAGGCACAATCGCACTTTCAGTGAAGCAGAGGTAACACCATACTGCTATGCGCGTATCGCTGCAGATTTATGTATGTTTATCTCTTTTTTATGTTCCACGAGCCACCACGACGATATTTCCATCCGCTCATTGGGGCAGGAGGGTTGGTTATGTTGCTCCTGTAGAAGTTTCACAAGATGAACAGTGGAGGGCAGCCAGAAATAATCGACTGCCTTAGTGTGCCAAGTAGGTTTCTCTCTTAAACCCTGCGATAGAAAACCTAAATTTATAAGCTTCAGAACGCTGGAACAGCGTAGAATATAATGATGTTCCAGAGATGAGTAGAGGTACGTGGATGTCAATATGACGACGCTGGACGAAGCGATGGGGACGCACAATGTTACTAGTAAGAGCTTGTATAAGCAGGTGCACACGAGTGTCAGCCTTTGGTTGTTTGGTAGAGAACGGTTCAACGATCGCAGAGGTCAGGGTTTGTATCATACTACACACCCGATAAAGCGGAATATAAGATGAGGATATGGACGTCGTCGAGTCGGCGCCCCTTCTAGTACAGTCTGAAGACGTGTGCCGTCTTGCGAATACATCCCAGGTAACACTTCAATATTGATTGGTCCCATATTTATGAATAATGTCAGCAATATTGGCCATATTCGATAGCACAACGCGGAGATATAGTGCTGCTATATTCTGTGTCTATTTTGGCCTTTGCTGTGGACCCAAATAGGAGCATATTGTCAATGCATTTTTTGCTAGTGACCTTCCCCAATATTAATCAATTTTAGGGAATTTGTTCTTGCCCTTATTGGAGACACGAACTGCCCCAATATAACCAATGTTGGTTCATATTTTCCAGCCAGTTTTGGCTCCACCACTTCCCCAATATCTTGCTATATTATATGCTTACTCCAGCCAATTATGGCTACACTATTTTTACCAGTATTGCCCTATAGTCTTTCCGTACTTCTAGCCCACATTGGCAGCATGAGCCTCCCCAGTATTGTCCTATATTGGTCACATTTGTCTAGCCAATATCGGGAATCTAACGTTGTATAATAAACAGTTTTGTGTAATTGTTTTACCATGCTGCTACCAATAACAGTTCTAGGTAATTTTACATTCATAACAAAAGACATTATTTTGTTTTCATATTTTTATATGCAGAAACACAGAACGCAGGCTGGCAAGATCGTCATTATTGGACACTTGTCACATAACTTCGGCTCTGACCACTTGGCGTTGCGTTTGTACATCTTGGTTTTGTGTCATCCCCGCTTTGCCTCGCCTTTCCCCACTGACCCTGGCCTGCCAGCTCGGGTGGTGCCTAGGTTACGCCTCCACCTTGCCGGTCCGAGGCCCCGAAAGTACTTCCCGATGGCCTTCTCGATGTCAACTGCGTCGACGCTCTATACTAGAACCTTGATAGCGGCTGAAGTAGAAGTGTTATTCGACCTTTCATATTAATGAAATCAGTATAGAACACAAATTACAGTTTCACTGTACGCAAATGG
>JABSTQ010005625.1:0-23728 GCA_013358835.2 Ixodes persulcatus | reverse complement strand
GGGAGATTCCTCTTCTGAGAAGACGAGCAAGAAGCTCTCTCTCTCTCTCTCTCTCTTCCGAGGACGACCTACGAAGTTTGGGCAATGGAGACACCTCCATTGCCTCGGCGGCACCCGAGTCTTTGGAACAACTGGGTGCCTCGGCTGCTTTGCAGCCGAGAGGAAATGCCCAGAGAGAGAGAGAGTTTCAACCTGGGCGTAGAGAACTGGAGTGGTTTCCCAGGGTTCCCAAGAGACACCTGAGTTGCCACCGATACCTTGGACGCTGCAGGTCCCCTGCTGGACACCGCCTCGGCAAAAGAGCCCCTCTGGAAAGCGGAGAGGCGACGCTTTGCATCTTGGTAGGTTATGTTCTCATTAACCTTGAGTGCAAGAATTTCTTTTTTCTTTTTGAAGTGCTCACATGATCTAGAGTAGGCAGCGTGGTTGCCACTGCAATTGGCACTTTTTTCAACTTCGCAGCCATCAGCGGTATGGTCCCTGCCACCACACCTGGCGCATGTCTCACGACCGCGGCAAGTGCGCGATCCGTTACCGTACCGCTGGCACCGAAAGCAGCGGAGTGGATTTTTTGACGTAATGTCGCACCTTGCAATTAATGTATCCTGCCTTAATAGACGGAGGCAAAGTGTGTCTCTCGAATGTCAAAACGACATGTTTCGTGGGTCGTTCCTCTCCATCTCGTCGGATTTTGATGCGCTTTGCAGCAACAACTACTTGCGATTGCAGACCTTCTACAATTTCTTCCTCGGTACTCTCAATCAAATCGTCTTCCGAGATCACGCCGTGGATGGTGTTCAGTGTTCGATGAGCTGACACTGTCACTTTGAGATCTTGTATCGTTTGGAAATTCATTAAAGCCGTAGCTTGGTATTTCTCGTAAACCTCCACAAGAAGGTCACCTGAGAAGAGCTATTGGCGTTATACTTCGCTCCTAGCGTGCCTTGAAGCACTTGGGCGACAAGGAACGGAGACATTTTTGAAAGTGGTTTGGATGCATCGTCAGAGTGGAGAACAAAAAACCTTATAAAATTGTCATTCACATTGTCCGTAGAGAGAAATGTCGGTAGTGCTTCAGTGCGGGTCCTTTTCAGGGCGCGATCAGGTAGTTTAGTTTTGGAGCCCATACAGATGGAAAGAAAATTCAGTGCCCGGGTGCACCGCCCACCACGGAGCCCAATAAGAGGGTAGGTAATGTGCCATAGCAAGAAACGCTTGGCTGACACAATTACTCTACTATGGCTGCCCGGGAACTATACCCTAGTGTGGTTGCAGGGACAGGTCCTTTTTCCACTCAAGGTTCGCCCTTGCCGCCTAAGGAGGTGAAAAAGGAAGAAAGAGAATGTAGAAGAATAGAAAAAAAGGTGGAAGGAAAAGTAAAAGAAGGAAGAAGAGGGTAGAAGAGGCGACTGACTGAATCATCCTGGTCGGGCCAAGCCAGGACACCCGTCTACGAGAAGCAGGGGCCGAAGCGGTGTATTGCCTCTCCCGGGTGGCCCCGAAAGGTCCAAACATACCCCGGGCTCAGCTCAACCACCAGAGTCCCCTTTTCCCCGGACACTGGTTAAGCCGCGCACAGCCAGACGTGGGTGGGCGAACCCACATGGCTCGGGGTTCGTAGTGACGCCACTCACCAAGCAGCTACTACTAACGTAGGTGCCCCCTGCGTGCGGGTATGGTGGCCCATGTGGCTGGGGTCCGTGGTGACGCTACTCACCAAGCACCTAGTACCTAAGGTGCAGGCGCCCCCGGCGAGGCTCGGGGTCCGTGGGGACGCCACTCTCCGAACACCTGCTTTCACAGGTGCCTTCTGCGGAGTGGCCGGAAGACAGTGCTTCCAGTTTGTCCGACAGCAGCTGGTGGTTAATTTTCCTCAGGCTCGTAGCGGGAACAGTTATCGCGAACAGAACGGTGCGTGCCGTTTCAGGAAGTTTTACGGTACATTGGCTCCGTTGAGATCCTTCGTGTCGTTTTCTCTTTTTCGTTCTGCCGACTATTGTGAAGTCGCCGTCCTCCTTGCTTCTCAGAACGCTGTCGTCCATGGTCCCTTCGTCGTCTTGCTGCATTGATTTTGTGTGTGCAAACTCGCCGGAGCGGCTCTCACTCAGGTGTCGCTTTGCTGGCGTGGGGGCCGCACCCCCGTCCGGAAGTGGGCTGGCGTGGGACATCGTTGGGAAGGTCGGAACCCGCTGTACAGGCTGCTGTTCCGCGTAAGGGGCGGTGCCGCCCACCGTGGCCAAATGCCTACGACTTTCCTATCCACTTTCAGAATGCACCCCCGCCCGCCGGACAAGAAACAAAAAATTTCACGTCCCGAGAAAACCTAGCGATCCGGTACGCTTAACCCGTGAACCGGGAATCCCTGGCCGGCTAATACGGAACGGTGTAGGTCCTTTTAAGCCTTCGCTGGTGTAGCGTGGCTCAAGTCTGGGTCATCGTGACGTCCCAGACCAAGCCGGTGCACGTGACAAGGCACGTCACGCCTCGGCTATATAGGCCGTTGTCTTTCCTGAATAAACCTCTTTCATCACCCGACGTCTGCCCGCTTACATGGTGCCAGCGGCGCCCAGCCAGAAAAACAGTCGAGATGTCGACCCCGTCAACACTGCAACTACAGCTGCCGCCACTGAAGCCCTTGGACACCTCAGGCGACACATGGCTTGGGTGGAAAACGTGGAAGAGCGAGTTTGCGTTGTTTTCTACAGCTACGCAAGTGAGCAAGCAACCGAAAGAAGTGCAGGCAGCAACGTTGCTGGTGACTATTGGTGAAGAAGGCCGAAAAGCATACAACAGCTTCAAGTTTGAGACTGAGGAGGACAGAAATGATGTTAACACCCTGATTCGTAAATTTTAGGACTTCTACAGACCGGCAACTAATTTGACCTTCCAGGAATTCCGCTTTGGGTTAAGGGATCAGAAGGATGGCGAGTCGTTCAGCGACTGGTTGGCAGAACTCAAAATTCTAGCAAAAACTGCGAATTGGAAGAGCTAGAAAAGCGTATGCTACGCAGCCGTATTATCCTTGACATTAGAGATAAGGGCTTGCAGAAGAAACTGATAGCAGAACAAACGACCTATCAGAAGACAGTAGAAATGTGCCGCATTCAGGAGCAAGGAAAATAGCAGTTCCGCGAAATAAGTGAGCCGGCAGAAGCCGCGCACGACACCGCATTGAACACCGTCGCAGCGAGCGTTAAACCCTGCAGTAGTTGTGGTTACACAGTGCGCCGTGCCCAAGCTTGTCCCGCGCAAGGAAAATCGTGCAACAAATGCGGAAGGCTGAATTACTTTGCTCAAGCGTGCAAGTCGTCGGAAACTTCGCGAGCAACAAAAGAGAACAAGGCCAACAAAGAAAAAAAATCTTCGGGAACTGCGGCTAGAAGATAACGAAGATTTTTTTTTGGAAACTTTATCTATCGACACAATCGCGACAGACCAGTGGAGCACAACCGTCGAGATAGAGGGTCTGGCAATGACTTGCAAGTTGGACACTGGTGCAAATTGTTGCGTTATTTCGCGACATGACGTGACGAGGCTCCCGGAAAAGCCCAGCAAGCCTGTAACGCTACGCTCACTGCTTTCTTCGGTCACAAGACCCCCTCGCAGGCCAAAGTAACGCTGCAGGGGCCCTATGTTTTACGTTTTAGACTCCCACGGCGACTATGGAGAAGGAAGTGACGTCAACAACGGAGCGAACGCAGATTGGATGTTGATTTTCTTTTCTTCTGTCAACATCCAATCTACGTTTGCTGTGTCGTTGACGTCACATACCTTCTCCATAGTCGCCGTCGGATTCCAAAACGTGCAACATAGGGCCCCTGCTCTCCGCAAACAACAGGACACACGAAGGAACATTCTTCGTAGTAGACCACAATGTGCCGGTGGCTTTAAGTGGTATAGTCGCCGAACGTCTTGGGTTCATACGCCGTGTGCAGAACGTCAACCTCGAAGAGCTTTACCCGCCAGCACAACCCTTTTCAGAAGTCTTCAAGGGACTCGGACAGCTGAAGGACGTCGAGTACGCAATGAAGCTCAAGCCCGGCAGCGGGGGTGTCGTCGTGCCGGCTAGAAGAGTAGCCGTGGCTCTTCAGGAAAAGGTGAAGGAGGAGCTACAGCGCATGGAGGAGCAAGGCTTCATTGCAAAGGTAACCGAGCCAACAGAATAGTCTAGCCACATGGTCACAGTTGTTAAAAAGGACAGCGTACGCATCTGTCTGGATCCAAAAGAACTTAACAAAGCGTTGTTGCGCGAAAACTATTCCATGCAAACGCTAGAGGGTGTCGCTCCGCGGCTTGCTGAGGCCAAGTTCTTTTCCACTTTCGATGCCGCGTCCGGATTTCGGCAAATCAAACTCACGGAGGCTAGCTCTAAACTCTGCACGATGAGCACACCATACGGGCGCTTTCTTCGTATGCCCTTTGGGATCGCCTGTGCGCCGGAAATCTTTCAAGCCGCAATGCACCGACTGCTAGAAGGGTTGTCTTCCCTCTTGGAAACTCTAGACGACGGAAAGATGATGGGCCTCATACAAGCGTAACCGTAATATGGGACATCCTATACCAGCGAGAAGGCGGCTCCACATAGTGGATTAAGTCGGAACGGGTCGGAACTATACAAGCGTGTCGTATTAAGGGACATCCTATACCAGCGGAGTGGAATATAACGGAACCATTTAGGCGTACGGAACCATGTAGGCAGACAGGAACCATACAAGCATAACGTAATATCGGACATCCTATACCAGCAAAAATGCGATACCGCATGGCGGAGCCATATGGCTTCACCATGTTGGTATCGCCTTTTCACTGTTATACAGGGCAATTTTTTTAAGCTTAACATATTTGTTTAAAAAGGTCGTGAAAGCTACACTTCTGTAGATTGTGCAGGTTAGTTATATGGCCAGGGGTACGTAGTATAGGGGCCTAATCGTTACGATCAGTCGGATAATTAAATACAATTTGTTAATTAACTTTTTAATTACTGAGAATGAACACATGGTTTCAATTAGAAACTTGCTGAGAGTCATCGAAAACCACTAAGTCAACTCTTTTTAGAAGGATATAACGCAGGGGTAGCATTTTACTCGTTCTGTAAAAACGCTTCATTTGGATCTGTTTCTTGGTTTCGCTTTCTTATCGGAGCGCATCTTTGCGCCCCCGGTCCTGTTCCCGAGGGGTTTAGTCGCGCAACAGACGTCCGCCCTGCTTCCCTCCATCCTACGAGGGAGGCGAGGAAGTGGCTTCGCACTGCAGCCATTGGTCAGCAGTATCGCAGGTGCAAAGATGCGCTCTGATAAGAAACCAAAGTTTGGAAACGCGTCCGAATTAAGCCTTTTTTTCTTTTTTTAGAACGCTGTAAAATGTGAATATTCGACAGATTTCTGTCGAATATTCACATTCAACTGTAAAGACTATATAAAAAAAGCTACTACTGCAATGCAGATCCGTATATTGGGAGAGTTTGGCCAGTGGGTGTAGCGACAAAGGCGTTAGAGAGGAGGAAAGCGAGGAGAGCGCCAAAGGAGCGAGAGAGAAAGAAGGCAGCAAAGAGGAGACGACCGCCATTTTGACGCAACGCTGTCGGCGCGGAGCACTGTTGAGGCTATGCGTCGTCTGCTACAAGCCCTGTCGCCTGAATAAAAATTTGCATTCAAACATGGAGAAACTTCATTCTTTAAGCTTTTTAAGCCACGGAAGAATAACACTATATTATTTTATTGCCAGAGCCTGCTTAATAAAAGGAAAGAACCGCAATTTGGATGTCGATCCCATGCCGGCGAATGAATGAAAATGGCGGCCCTCCCCGCGCAGCTAGGAGCAGCCGAGAGTACACGCGCATGCGCTCACGTCTCTCGCTCTGTGGCGCGGGCTGTTTGGCTCACTCGGGAGGGGGACAACACGGTAGCGAAATCATAGACTGGCCAAACCCTCCCAATATATGGCTCTGCTGCAATGGAAAGATTTTCCTACCCTCATGCTCAACGAGTGTCGACTGGGGATACAACTCCAGTTCATACACTCACTGAGCATGAGGGTAGAGTGTGCCAGCAGAGAGCTGGTGTCTGGATAGAAAGAGTTTAGTTAACGCACCAAGAGGCTAACCGATAAAAATCGGTACTACTCTGAGAAAACTGCCAAAAAAGAGGGCGGATCTCGACTTGGCACTAACAGCGGCACACAGTATCTATTTTACTGACTAAAGGGTACTCTATCATTATTTTCAGCTACCTAATCAAACTAAATATTCGTCCCGGCTTGCGTTTTAGGAAAATCTCTAAATTTACAAGAAGTATTAAGACAACGGCTAAAAAAAAAGCAATGGCAAAACCAACAATCGAATTCGCCTGCTCTCCAGTAGCAAGACATCTATGGCAGTAACAAGTCCGCTACCTGGGCCATGTCTTCACAACGCAAGGTATGCGCCTCGACCCAGAGCGGGCGCACGACATCCTGCAGATGCCGGAGCCAAAAAAAAACTGTAAGGAGCTTCAAGTTCTGCTCGACACAATGAATTTCGTGCAGCGCTTTATTCCCACCATGTCAGTCTTAACAGCGCCGCTTCGGACCTTGCTACGTAAAGATATAGCATGGGTGTAGACGGAACAATATCAAGAAAGCTTTGAAGCATTGCGACAGACACTGATAAAGGCGCCGGTTCTTTCCTACATCGACCCAGAAAAGCCAGTCACGCCCTCGGTTGACGCCAGTCAGTTTGGGGTTGGCGCCGTGCTTATCCAAGACGGCCACCCTATCGCTTTTTCGTCTCGCTCACTCACTGACTCGCAACAACGCTACGCACAAATTGAAAAAAAGACGTTGGCGATTGTGCATGGCTGCACAATGTTTCACGATTACATCTTTTACTAGGCAAGTGTGACCATGGAAACGGATCACCGTCCCCAATACTCCGTCTCACCCTACGATGGACAAGGGCCCGAAGGCTGGCGGGCGGAGCACTACTTCAGAAAGGTTTGCATCCGCATTGCGAAAGAGTGAGCGAGAGAAATTCCGATGCGCTGAGTGCGAAGGGCACTAAGCTTACGCAAATGGTTCTCTGATGTGATAGCGCGCGATTTTATGTTGGTGAAGTAAAGGTACAGGTATTTAGTTTCATACACATTCATGCCATATTTCGTAAACATGTCAACTGTTCGGAGAAGTTTGACGGTGACCAGGCAACACTGACGTAAAGTCGGTTCGCCTTAGCCATAACAATCCAATCCAATCCAAGTTTTGTGTACGTAAAACTAGAGCACTATATAGCTCCTTCGGAGCAGAGTAGCGCAATCTAGAACGCTGTCTCTCGGCGGCTAGCGGCGAACGCCCGGAGGTTCCAACTCCGGTCAGAAATGCATGGGGAACGTGAGAAAATCGTTGTTTCTTCAATGTTGTTGAGATGTACGGAACGACAATAGTTTTTGACATAATAAAGGAACATTTTGGAATCATTTGCGCTGAGTTTTGTGCCAAGTAAGGACGTAATTTGTTTTTAAAAATTGCACGAGCGGCATCATGCAGCAGACGACGCGGCAACGTCACAGCGTCCACGTGACCCGCTCCGGCCAACCCAAAGAGCCCATCTCAGCTGCGTGCAAAAATTGTCTGCTTCAAACGCCATTGCCTTGGAAATTGCCTTCTCAAAATTTGCACACGCATCCGATATTATTAAAAGTTTGATAAAGTGTTTAGTGCATTACCAACTTCACAACAGACTAGTTTTGAAAAGTGTGAACTCGCCGTTTATTTTTTAATTAGCCGTGTTGCGTCGATCTCCATGTATTCTCCTATAGGGCGGGCCGGCTCCTGGAACCCTGAGTACCACGTGGCTCGCGCCGAGCTGCTCTGTCGGCCATGTTGTCGGCAAAACACGCGGATCAAAGGATTGCGCTACTCTGCTCCGTAGGAGCTATATAGTACTCTACGTAAAACGTACCCGGACCCGCATCTCCCTTCCGCACGCGGTCCGTACATACGCTCACGTGTCGAACACTCGATTCGATTCATCTTCATTTCTTAATGGCCACTGGCTCTGATCTCGGGTTCTCTTCGTCACGTCGCTTCCAGACAGTATATAATCCCTTCAGTAGTCTCCAGTAGTAGCGAGCAGACGGAGCCGCCGCAAGGGCTCGATAAGCAGACGAAAAACTCGCCTCCGCATGACGCGTCTTGGCGCACTGATACGTACGACGGAGCAAATATACCACGTGGTTTCTAACCGGCTCGTGAATGGACTCGGCGGCCTGCAGCATTAGGTTTTAGTCCATCGTAGGATGAGACGGAGTATAGTACCAATTTTTGATAAGCCGTTGCAACCATAGAGTTATTACAATGAACGCTAGAGGCTCAGCTGGCGCTAGTGTCTACGGGACTTCCGGTTGCAAATTGAAGCAGACAGCATCCAGTCTACTTTTCCAGTCTTCCTGTGTATTCCTATGGGAAAACGCGCGTGAATTTTGTCTCTTCGCCGGAATATAACATGAATAGCTTTTGTTATTTCGGTTGTACCGGATAGTATGTACCTTTATTAATATGGTGAAAGTGTAATTGCTTTAGTTACAGCATTTTTTCTTTACCACTGAACGATGTTAAACTTCGCTATATTTCAGGCCCAAACCTCTGTTCCATGGCAGGTATGTAGAAACGAGCGACGATTCTAAGCAAAATAAAGATCGAAAGGAATGTAAAGTGTGTTCAAAGTTCGCCAGCATTCCGTTGGTGCTTATATAATGTTAATATGCCCGTCCTGTCATTATATGAAGATGACCCCGTCGTGTATCTTTATGAGTGGTGAAAAAAACGTTCGAAACGTAAAGAATAAAGTACGTGGGCTACTAAAGGTGTGTTTTCTTATTATTTCCTATGTCGGGCAGTTTTTATCGGGCACCTGTTCTCTGGCTTCTCCCTATTTGCAAAGATTTGGAGCGTGCGGGTGATGACTTCAACCCAGAACAAGCATCTTCGCACATATTCATGAGCAGAAAGAGCAAATCAGTACTTATTTACTGCAAATCGTACTATATTACGTGACTTTCAATTTATTTTGATCGTCTGCAAGCACGAGGAGTTACTTATCCAGTGTTACTGCATAGTTCTTGCCGTCTCCCTTGGTTTCCAGATGTCCTTCGTTCGTTTGGCACGTATATCCCCCATGCTGGAAGGCGCCGATGCCGTGTTCACGCTAACAGTGTCCGACAGTGCACATAAATACACGTACGAAGTGGTTTTAACACCGTTTTTCATGTCACGAATTTCCAATAAAAAAGCTGTAACTGACCAATTATTTCGTCTGCGTGACTGAGAAATGTTCCAATGTGCCTAGAACGTGCAAATTATTCGTGATATTTGCTCTTATAATCGAACGCAGACAGAAAATGCACTCGCTTTTCCCCATAGAAATGCATTACCGGAAGTTAATTTCTGACTGCTTGCTGTCTGCTACAAAATGCAACAGCACACTAGCGCCAGCTGAGCCTCTAGCGTTTACTGTAATAACTCTATGGTTGCAACAGTGCCCACTACGGTTGCAACGCATGCGATTGTCCTTGCAACGCTATCCTATCAAATGGCTATACAAGCCGGAGAAATAACTATTCCTAGCGGATGCTCTGTCACGGATCCTCAGCAAAGTCAAAATGCAAGAAGAAGCCGAACAGTTTCAAGTGAATGTGCTTGACCAGAGCCTCCTAAATAAGTGTACTAAGCCTGTCAGCTCCGCTTTCAGAGCGTTACACGTGCCGTGTACGGGTAAGTGGCGCCATCCAACGACTTCTATGCTAAACCAAGGTAAGTGTAGCCAGGAGGCGCTGGTGCGGCGCGACCGGCGAACGCTTCGTCTGCTAAAACGGACTTTCGGCGCTTTCTCGGGCGCGCATGGAAACAGCGTGCAACGACTGTTAGCAGGTGAGTGACGGAATAAATCTAAAGAATTTAATGAACATGAACGCAAATAATCACCGTGAAGCTACTTTTTAGTGCTCTCACAAGCCCGGTAAATAGTGGCGCAACTGCATGCGCGACCCCAAAACAGAGCATCCTGGACGTGAAAACGTCCTAATGTTCCTTCAATCAATTTTCCAGAGAAGTACCGTTTGTCTCAAATAATGTTATGGCACGCCTGTATAACAGAACTGCGGAATGCTACATTTTGGTGGTTCAACTGTCATTTTAAAATTGCACATACCAGCTCGGCTTTTGAGAAAATATAAAATCTGCCATTCTCTCCCCTCGTCAAAACACCTCATGTCTTATATCGGTTTCATGTCTATGTCTCGCCTGCTTTCATCAGCTGCCAGTAGCACATAAAAATAAATCATTTTCTTGCGCGGTGTAGATTACCGAGATTTATACAGCGTACGTGGTCCAGATGTCAGATGAGACCTGGATAAATCTAAAAAAAAAATCGGATTTGCAAGCTACGACAGTGTAATTGCCCGCACAAGTTCGGCTAGGTAGTGGATTTTATTTTTGAAAATAAAAAGGGAAAGACTTGACCCAGTCAAAAGTTACAAATAAAAACAAGCAAAGTTCTATGGGCCGACATAAGGTAAAGCCTTTTACTCTCAAAGCTAGAAAACAATCTTGTGGGCCACTGGGACGTTTGATAGACAAAAACGGGGAACGATAATAAGGCTGTCCCGTCCACGTTTTTGTTAAATCAAGCGTCCCAATGGCCTACAACCACAGTTTTTTATCTATTTTTTTTGTTAGATCGAGATTTGTGGGAATTTCTTGATTTTCCCTTGTAACTTTGGAATGAGGAAAATATCTTTCTTGATATTTTAATTAACTAAATTCACCTTCTAGCCGAACTTGCGCAATAAAGTACAGTGTTTTAGCTCGCGAATCCGAATTTTTTGCGATTTATTTAGGTCTCATCTGACACGTAGACCATATTCCAGTATGAGAATTAATCTAGCTTTATTACAGATGTGGTGACATTTCGTAATTTCAGTAGCCTGTTTGGAGCAAAAATATTGAATATATCAGCACTGGTATGTGCTAGGCATCGTTTACATAGTATCTCCATAGGCAGGTCATCATATTGAAATAAATCAGCGTCATTTAGCGCTAGCATACTTGCTAATATATATGACTACAAACACCTATACCTGACGAAAAACAAACTCCTGGTAGATAGTTTAAGGAAGTGGTCTAGTAGCTAACAATTTACCATTCTGAAAATTCAACTGAGAAAAATTCAACTTGAGTTTCGAAGCATTTATTCACAAACATTTGTGTACTTCGCAATTGGTGTTAAAGAAACCATTCTATAACAAAAGGTTACTGACACCCCCCCCCCCCCCCAAATTTATTTTATTTTTTTCCAGGCGATTTATTATGGTATCAGAAGACTACCGAATCAATATGTTGCTACAGCGTCACGTATATTTTTAATAAAGTAAAAAAAAAAAAAACGCAACTGCTTGAAACCGAAACCGAAACTGGACTGGGGAGTCTAGAGGTTTTTGCGTGACACAAGGGATAATAAGGGAGTAGACACGGACAAGCCCCTCTACTCCCCTGAGTCGCGCAAAAACTACTAGACTGCATCATGAACCAACTAGGCCATCAAGTTTTAATGGACTGGGGAGGAAGAAGAAATATAGAAAGAGGAGAGAGGTGGCGGAAGTCACGTGGCTGTGATACTTTATTCCCGCCCAGAACAACGTATTTGTAGCTTTTTAGAAGACAAAAAATGGGTATCATATGTCTTTTCTATTTCTAATATTGTGTGCCTGCCTTCGATGATGTACGACTCTGATTATCTTTGGTGGTTGTGTCTGAACCTTAAAAAACGGCACGTGGCCACAGAGAAGAGAGTGAGCGCGACTCAAACCGGCCAGATCGGCTGTTTTAGATCGGAAAGAAAACACATTTTGAGTAGCGAATTGTTTTCTTGGTAGAGTTCCTCTCATATGTAATGTACAAATAAAAACCTTGGCGAGCATAAATACACTGTCAGTGTCCCTTTAAACCTATAATAGGTTCTGCGTTTTTGAATAAGGCCATTAAAAAGCAGAAAACACTCCCCGATAAAAATATTGCTATTTATAAATTTTGTCAATTTAGATTTGTCGTAAAAACTCCAAATTGTTTGGGTCTGCCAGCTTTAATAAACCCAACCGGCCTTTATATCCCCGTGGTTTCGCGAGCCTGCTTACGATTCACCTCGTTTTTAGTGTCAATTTCCGATTGTAGGTTTCCCAAAATTGCTGTTGTCTTTTATAATAAAAATAAGCTATCCTCTCTACAACCATAGTCGAATATGTTTCACACATGAAAAGGCTCCTTTACTAAACTTGGAAACTGCTGCTTTCTACCTTTCATTCACTTCGGCTAGAAAAGCCACTCTGAATTGTATGTACCACAAACTAAAGCTCCGAAAAACTCTGCATGCATTTTGCTCAGAAATGAAATCCAAAACGCAGAGCCCCAAATATGTTACTAATAAACAGTGAGCATACTCCTTTTACAACAATGCACTCAGTTTATCAGTCGAAGTTCACATATGTAAAGAATGTTTCACACAGAAGATGATAAAGCATTTAATTGAAGATACACAAGTGATCACTATTATATTCCAATGAGGAATAGAAAAGGATGGTACGGCCCTAATCATGACGTCCAATTTCAGGCATGACCTGCTGCATACCACATTGTGGTTCAAGCAGACGGAAGCCAGGTCAGGAAGGGAACTTTGCACTCCACGAAATACCATCAGACCCGGATGAACGAGCGAGCTGGCTACAAGCAATCAAGAGAGATGACTGGCTGCCATCAACCTACTCCATGGTTTGCAGTCGGCACTTTGTGCCATCCGACTATGTTGTGGGCAAACGCCGGAAGCTGAAGAAGGACGCTATCCCAAGCATATTTTGGAGCATGCAGACTTCAAATATTACTAAGATGAAGGACGCTATCAGAAGGAAGTGCAGCACTCCATATTCAGCAGAAGTTCCCAAGAAGAGGCAATGCATGGACACAGGCAGTTCGCAAGTGACTGATGCGACATTAAGCTCTACACTGGACACTCCATCGACCTCCTCTTTGTGCAATGAAGGTGCTGAACGAATCCAAATCATCTGGACATCTCCAGCGAGCACCTTGGAGCCTCAAAACAGGCAGGCATCAGAAGTGTCAGACAGCAGACCATGCAAACAGCCGGTGCTGCTCACCTATCAAGGAACACAGGCAGACGTTCGAAAGATGTCAGCACAAATAACCGTAGAAAAACGTAAATAGACCCGACGTGTCACCACCCTGCGAAACCAAGTGGAGAGACTCAAGAACACTGTTGACAGATACAAAAAATACTTGGAAAAGTTGCGAAACCTGAGGGAAGATGATGTCACAAATTGTCTTAACATCCGTGAACAAGCAAAGGAAAAGAAATGTCGGCTATGTTTCTTGTCGACCAAGTAGAGAACTACCACAAGAAAAACCCAAGGTGGACAGAACATACCATCCGTCACTGCATTTTGATGAGACACATTTCTACAAAGGCTTATGAGCACATAAGATCTGAAGAGCTTTTTAAACTTCCAAGCAGCAACACTCTGCAAAGCTACATCAGAGCAGCCTCAGGTCAAACTGGCTTCAGCGACTTGGCGAAGGCTCGGCTTCAAACAGAACTGCACAACCTGGCAAACACAGATGCAGATCGAACAGAGCTTGCAGTAGAACAAGCAGCAGGATGTCTTTCTGGGCCAAGTGGACCTGGGACCATTGACTGAAACGACCAAGCAGCCCATCCTGGCAAATTCGCTGCTGTGCTTTCTCATGAATGGGCTCAGCATTCCATACCGGATCCCTGTTGCCTACTTTTTTACCAAAGGGTTAACACGAACCGAACTGGCCAAGCTCTTGCTTCATGTCTTGGGCAAGGTGGAAGATGTTGGCTTCAAAGTACTCCGGATTGTAACTGACAATCACCGAGTGAATGTCAATGCAATGAAGCAGCTTTGTGTGGGACTCCTTACATATCATATCCTGCACCCAAATGACCCGGAGAGGATTTTGTTCCTTAGCTTTGACTATGTTTACATCTTGAAGAATATACGGTCCCAGTTCCTGGAACGCAACTTTGGAAAGGACAATGAGATCAAGTCCTTCTACCTCAAGAAGTTGTACGAGCTCCAGAGAGAGGCGGCTGTCAAGCCAGTCAGGTTCCTGAGTCGCAAACATCTTTTCCCTAGCAACATAGAGAAAATGAATGCCAAGAGAGCAGTCCAGCTCTTCTCCCCTGAAGTGACCGCTGTGCTCAAGCACCTCCAAGAACAAGCTGGCCACACGAGTGACCTACTGTATGCGGACGCAGGACCAACCATCTTTTTTATGGACGCTATGTACCGCTGGTTTATTTAGCATGATACCAGTAACTGCACACAACAGATACACCAACGCTACCCAGATGTGCGTCAGTATGATCACCCAGACGACCCTCGCCTGGAATGGCTCGAGTTTTCATTCCCAGCCTATCTCGAGCAGATCAAGAGCACGGCAAGCCCATCACAGTTCCTGACGACAGAAACCTACGAAGCCCTTCTCTTGACAACATACTCGACAGTTGCATGTGTACAACTCCTTCTCACCAAGGAAGAGTTTGGATTTTTACTGACCAGGAAGTTCAGCAGTGACGCCATTGAGTCCCTGTTTGGCTCATTGAGACGATCTCAAGGATGCAATGACCAGCTTAGCGTTCGGGCTGCAATCTCAGGAATTGAAAAGATCCTGAAAACTGGTCTCATCACAGCTTCCCAGCAGACCAATGTGTCACATGCTGCCTCGACCTCATCGGGTATGACTTCAGAAATTCGGTGCATACCACCAACAGTGTCAGCTGCCACGCCATTCCAACTTCCACAGAGTGCAGCGGAAATCTTAGAAAAGTTGTCGGATCCCAATGTACAATACCTGCCAAGCCTCGAGCTGTCGGCGACAGCGCACGTTGGGGGCTACATTGCCCGTGTTGTACAAGAACACTTTTCATGCTTCTTCTGCATACCTCTTCTTACAAAGTCGAAACCAAACAGTGCCTTGCAAGGGATCAGAAACCACCTGGACCGGGGAGGCCATTTGTACCCCTCAGATGAACTCGCCCATCTCCTCAATGTCCTCAGGATGTTTGCAGCGGATGTGTTGTCGTACAACCTCAGGAATTGGCAGCCCCTCGAAACTCTCGTGAAGTTTGCACTGCCAGCAGTGTATGACTCTCCTTTGCTGCTCTGCCCAACGAACAACAAGGCTCATCGCCGTGACCTGATCCATCTTGTCTGCACAAAGTTCTTCAGACAGCTCCTTGTTAACTATGCCTTCTGTCAAACAGACAGGAACGATAGATTTAAGAGGTTTGCACGAAAGCCTCTATCTCGGACGTTTCAGAAGGTGAGGTAGAGCGCACGCAAAGGTAGATTAGAGCATAGTTTTTTTTCTACCTCTAGTCAGGCGGAACTCTGTTCATGTGTACTTTATTTGTCCTCTAAGCCTTGGTATTTAGTGATTTTGTGTCCGAGTTGGTCTTTCTGCGCAAATTATGTATGTATAAAGATTCTATTTGTTTCCAATGAGTTTACTGGGTACGTTTACTCCCGCTAATAATTCCAGCACCTGCTACAAGTCGGTTTTCCCCTAAATTTGGTCGTATTTCCAGCACTGCATGCAGAAGTTCTCCATAATAGCACAAAACATTCATTACTGCAACGTGACTCGATCACGTTCCACCAGTAACATAGCACAACATTGCAGCAATGTTTTGTGTTGCTAGAGTTTGTTTTAATGCGTTGAAACGCATCAATGATAAAAAAGGGAGACAAAATGTTGTTGCGAAACTTCTTTGAGCAGAACTGGGCTGTCTTTTATTTAGACACAGTTCGATACTTGCTTATCACTACTCACGACGTAACTTTTTTTTTTTAATTTACATAATTCAACATGCTGAAAATTTAGACACGATGCAATATTGTTATATGGAAAGTCTTTGACCAGCGCGACTGCGTAATATAGAAAGCCGAAATCTCGACCGACGTTTCACTGCCTTGCCTGACCTTTTGCTCTTTTTTGACGTTCGAGCTTGCAAACCCTGCTGGCCGAAATCATTAATACCGCAGCGCTTTCCCTACCTACGCACGGCTTAGGTTAAGACTACATTGTAACCCAGATACTGCTCCTCATCTGGGGTTCGAGTCCAATCACAGCGACTCATGGGATTATCACCGAGTTGCCGCCGTGCACGCCGATATTTGGCCATTTGGCCTCCGAGCACGCCCGGCGAATCTCCTGCTCCCTTCGGGAAGGGCCATGGGCTTCACCGCACAACACAACATGTACGCCTAGCTGGCGCCACCACGCGGGAACCACACGCAATTTTTGCCGGCCGCCTTTGCATTGCCGGAGCCACGAGCTGACGGGCATTGTACACTTATATAGGAGGCTCTGGCTTCACTATGTTTCAGCTTTCCGAACGATGTTTGAAGGATCTGCTAGCAGCTACCAACGAAGATCCTGCGCTCGTCAGGCTTCGTGACTTCGCTGAAACGACCTGGCCGGACAACAAGCAAGCTGTCCAAAAGGCGGTTCGACCATACTGGACACACCGAGAGGAGGTAGATACGCAAGATGGTCTGACGCAAGATGGTCTGGGCAGCAACAAGATAATCATACCTAGCTCCAAGAAAGTCGAAATCATGCGTCTTCTTCATGCGGCTCACGCGGGAGCGGAAACGATGAAAGCCCGGGCTAGGACTGTAGTGTTTTGGCGAAACATGTCTGCGGATATCGAGCAGTTTTGCAGGGCTTGCAAGGTTTGTCGGACTCATAAGCCACGGAACGCCCAAATGCCCCTCCTGAGCCATGATGTCCCTACGCTGCCGTGGAAAGTCGTGGACTTAGACTTCTCCTTTGGCGGCCGACAGTTCGCTGTCATCGTGGATTTCTATTCCTTTTTCTTTTACATTCGGGAACTACAGCGCACCACCGCGAACTCGGTTAAAACGTGGGGCGCGAAGATCTTCTCTGTTCACGGACTACCTCTGAGGTTGGTCACTGACAACGGCTCACCATTCACCACCAGAGAATTACGAGATTTCCTAGAGGAGCTAGACATTAGCCACGTCACTTCCAGTCCGTATCACCCACGCTCCAACGGCATGGCAGAAAGAGCTTTACAGGAAGCAAAGAAACTGCTTAAGAAATGTTCCCTCACAGTTGCCGAACTTTATTTGGCTCTAATGGAGCGGCTGAACGCCCCTCGGGATGACATCCTTAAATCCCCTTCGCAGAGATTGATGGGACGGCAGACACGAACCCTGCTTCCCGTGCCCACGAGACACCTAGAGCCAGAGACTGTGCCGACCAAGGACGTCCACAACCGACTACATGAGATCCGCCAAAGGCATAGAAGGTACTACAACAGCGGCGCCAGGGACCTGCCGACCTTGCCACGAGGACAACAGGTCACGACCTACGAACAAGACAAACAAACATGGGCTCCTGCTACCATCCTGAGACAAGCTAACACGCCTCGCTCGATGATCCTGCAGACTGAAGACGGCCGTGAAGTCAGCCGCACCCGAGAGCACCTCCGGGAGGTAGCGGCGGCCCCGCACGACGCGGAACCTCTGAAGCCTCTGGCCACGCACGGCGCAGCCCCTGTCACAGCTGGGGTGCCGGAACCTCGGAAGCCAACGACGCTCAAGACGTCGAACAGCCTCCAGAACCTCGGAGAGGTTCAGAGTACGTCAAGAACCCCGTCGGTACCCCCTGCCGAGAGACATTCGGATGGAGGGGAGATGTAGCGTGGCTCAAGTCTGAGTCATCGTGACGTCCCGAACCAAGCCGGTACCCGTGACAAGACATGTCACGCCTCGGCTATATAAGCCGCTGCCTTTCCTGAATAAACCTCTTTCATCACCCGACGTCTGGCCCGCTTACAACTGGGAGCCTATAAAAGACCCCTTTCGAAAGACACGTGCCAATTATTAGGAGGTCGGAACCAGTGCACAATGGAAGAACAACTGACGTCGGGGAACGTGCATGTCATACCGTAACGTAACGGACGTTGGAGCGCGGCACACGTTAGGAGCCGACACGTCAATCAAACAACGTCAAAAATGCAACGTCACTGCGCTCATTACCTTTTTTTTTTGTGGGTGTGTCTTTGTCTTCTAACACAACCATGCACATAAAGTGTGCCGTGACGTTCCGTATTTAGTCCAACATTGTGTAGAGAGTCCACACCGGTCAACAGGGTGCAGTCTTCCCAAAGGGTCTATAATCTGCCTCAATCATTCTCCTACTATACAATCTCCTCATGAGCAATCTACACGGCTCTCCATCCTTCTCAAACATTCTACTTAGAAAAAAAGGTAAATGGCATTCAGGGCAGGGAATAGAACCCGAGCCGCCTGAGTTTGAGTTCAGAGCGCTGCCGACTCGAATACGTAAGTTTTTTTGTTTTTTTTTTAATTACCATTTTGTTTACATGCACAACACATTCACTCTAATATGATGCTAAAACCGCCAACCAGTCTTTCGCTGGCACACATGGTTTCGATGGTGTCAGGGTAACCGACCTGTCCAGTACTGGAGCTCATTTAAGTTGTTCGCTCAGCGTCCCATAAACCTCCTTAACATGAATTACTCTTTCAAAGAAATATTCCCTTGCCTGACGAGGGTCCACATCGGCATGTCGAAGAGCCATCCTAGTTCTACATAGACTGTGAAGGCCCAACAGCATTAACATGTCGTAAGGTACACTCTTTTTGCTTTTTATGGGGCGGAAACAAATACCGCACGCTGTTATCGGCGGGTCCTTCTTAGGGTACGTTTCAGAATGTCCCAGAGAAAAACAGCATCCCAACACTCTAGGAACACATGCTCTACAGTTTCTGGTTCTCGACAGAACAGGCAGTCTACCAACCATGGCATAAAACGGCCTTTCTCTTGAAGCCAAGGCTTTACGGGGAGTGTGGCACAACGTAACTGAAAACGAACGTCTTTAGAGATGGCCTTGCCAGCATCCTCTTGAGTCTTTTGAGAACATCTTTCCTTGGACCACCTCAGTATATAAAACGGTACACTGGCATTAGCATCAATGCGTCGACATTATCTTTTTACGCACGCTTTCGTGCGACGACACTTAAATACTCTAATGAGAAACGTACTTTTAAAAACTGAAATGCCCTAACCACTTCCAACAAAAAGCCTCGTGCTCTCGTTCGTTGAAAATCGCCTGTGGAAACAACAAAGTCATGCCAAGCATGACACAATCTGACTTCCACTTCGGCCCTAAGAAATAAATAGTTTGATACCGCAGAAAAATAAATCTAGAAACAACCTGGCGTAGAAACATATGAACAAGACCAAGCCAATCGGCTACATAAGCACGCGTCAACATATTTTAATGACTCACGCTGGGTGTTTTTCAGTCTCTCCCTTGACCTCGTCATGATCCCGATGAACGTCCCACCAGGCTACTCCCACATTGTGCTTCTTGGCCTCGCTCTGTGCGAACTTTGCCACCGCCTCGCCGAAATCAAAGGTATCTGGTTCCCCTGCTGTTAAGACAAGCAATTTTTGCACAGGGTTTTTGATTCAATGAATAGACAGTCTAAATTTGTATCTACTGTTTTCAAACCAAGTTGTCATTAAATATTCAAGTCTCCGGCAATTCGGTACATAATTACAGGCATCACCCAAAGATAAAAAAGGCACTGGTATGAATTTTCCGCTTCGTACTTCGCCATGCTAAAAATATTTTAACAATTTGAATAAATTCGTGATGACATATAATCGTTGTAGTTCAGACCTGTTGAAATATGTTCATTGAAACATAAGCCTGAGAGGTGAGAACAACGTTTATTTAAACCAAGGACAAATGACAGTCCCCAAAGCGGGGGTCACGCCGGTCAGACACCACACAAAAGACAGCCCCCAGACATATTTGAGCGCGAGCCACCGCGAAATCCGTGCCCCGAATGGCGCGGGGCAACAAGAGAAACTCTGCACGCGCCACCCGAACCACGAACACCGCGGCGACCCGCGTCCGCAGGCCATCCCCCGCACGATGAATGAGCAGCGCGACCCCGGCCCAAGGAACCGACGCCTTGGGCCGGTCCTAAATCAGACATATGCGCCTGAATGTGACGAGCTGCATTACCACACCTTGCATTTTACAACCATACGTTGCGCGGAATTCAAACGCGGTGGCATCAGCGTGCAAAAAAGCACGTTACCGCTTCCCGTTTTCAAGAAGACCTAGAGTTTTGAACTATTTTCGAAGTCCAGTCTACGCTTTATTTATGTGAAATGATCGCTTATAACACTGACGCAATCGTTTTAAGCTAAGGGTAGAGGAAGAATGCGTACAAAATTAGAAAGCGTACGCAAAACGGTGGTAGGCCAGGGTCCTAAGCAGTCTTAGGAAGTCGTAACGAGCTCAGTCACACTCAAGCGGAAATACGTGGCGTATGTTTTGCCGACCACTCAGGACTCACAAATTCAAGCGCATATCAAAGAACATCTCTGTCATCCACATCTCTGATACATTTTGTATTGCTCGACTGAATTTAGCGCCCCTTTACTGCCGTTGTGTTTCGCTTTTTCTCCTGTTATCAAAAATCTAGCGGTTCTTTGGCCAGAAACAACTCCTTTTTTTAAAAATATTCTCACTGTTTGCGAATGTAAATATATGTAATAAGATAAATAATAAATATGTTCCTAACCACTCTAAGGTAAGAAATCAGTAAATAAATAAAATGTATGTCTGAAAGAAAAGGCAACTAAGTACGTGAAACATAACCTGCCAAATTCAATGTAAATAGGAATGTTTTCTCACAATTTTATTTATTTTGGCGTATGAAACGTTAGTTGTATGTCCTGCAGAAACCAATAAACTATATGTAATTTAAAGTTCTCAGCATCTGTCTGATCTTCAGTTCTTGTTAATCCTTTCTTGCCAATCTCTATCTTCATAAAAAATAGAGGTAAATATTTCAGGCTTGACTCATGATCAGAAAAAAAAAACAAATTTCAAGAACAATAAGAATTTCTTTGACTGGTCCCATTGTGAAAAGTTGTGCCAGGGTAATTTTTGGCTATTATTTTTCTTATTTAGTATAAAGATCTTTGAAGCAGTTTTTGCTGAGGACTAGGCAAGCATGAATGCTGCATTTTCTGCAGTATGTATTTCCGTGAGACAAAAAAAAAAATCAGCTTTTAAACCCTTTTAGCCAGTCTTCGATTTTGTTTGGTTTCCCTCCATCCAGGCGGTGAAAAAAACCAAGAAAACGTCGAAATGTTTTCTTTTAAAGTCATACCAAACCGAGTGCCACGACAGGCGGCGGCTCAAAAAGAATTTAAACAAACCAGCGAAGCAGAAAAGTAAAAAACCTACGCAAAGATGTCTAAGTACACCAACAGCCTGTCATTCACAAATGTTTTCCCAACTCTTCACCAGTGTACAAATAGCAATTGTGTCGAATGTGCACACTGGGTATCATAATAGAACAACACAGTTAATTCACGAGCATAATCTTCTGAAGGAGCAGTGACGCGAGTTACCAATTTTGCTTCCGAGGAACAACAGTTCATATTCCACGTGGGAGTTAGCCACACATGAAATATTACTATCTATGCTAATGCGCCATTGTCCTTATAATTCGAGATCCCTTTCAGATCATTTTTCATAAACAAGCAATACAGGCCGTGATATGTATAATCGTGTCCACATTGATGACGCCTTTGAATACATATGACTGTCAACCCAAACAAAACGTTCTGTAGGTTTCGAAGAAGACGCACGTCGCTATCTACGTTGCTGTGTGTGAAACACCATAAGTTGCTTGAGAGCTACAATGGGCATTTCTATTTGAAAGCGACATTTTGATAGCGACAAAAATGCAGGTTGCAATGTTACTCCTCGGTAAAATGCATATGAAAGGGTTAATTCTAGTTCTATCTTGAGCTCAAAGGAAGGATGTAAAAGGCAAGAGTTTGGGTTACTCACCGGCGTGCTGATGGACCTGAATTCAAGAGATAGGAATACATTTTGGTGACCACAACGTCTCCAGTTAGAATCACCACAGTACGTTTCTTGATATGTAGCTTGTATGAAAAAGCGCTCCTATGAATCCTTTTTGCACATCTTGAATATAAGAACCTCGAATCACGTTTATTTAAACGCAATTCGGGCCACTACAGAATTTGCTCGGAATTCGAGTTCCGCGCGGTTTAGTCGGCTGGATGTGGTTCGCCGATTGTTTGGCTGCTTTTACTATGAAGGTCCTTTAAGTTTTCGTTTGGCAGGAGTTTGCGAGAGGGGACCCAAAAGTGACTGGTATAAATACCTGAAAGTCGCGCCGTTCGTAGTCCCAGCTTCCGCCACTAGGAGTGCTTAGTTGCACACATTTCGAGACACTTTGCCGACAGTCATCGTCAGATAAAGTGGTAGCGGCCTGTTGTGATTTTTTCCCCCGGAGCTTCATATCTTTTCTCGTGTTTTTGCAATGTCTGATTTGAAGAAACAGCGTGCGGCCGTGAAATACTGTTTTGTTTTAGTCAAAATGGTGGCACAAACTCTTGTAATGTTTGAGACAGCTTACAAATAAATTGCTATGAAGAAATCTCGGGTCTACGGGTGTTTTTTTCCCTTGAACGCCTTTGAACAATTGATCGACGGCCAACCTAGTTCAGGGCGAGCCTCAACCGCCTCAACTGGTGAAAACGCAAGAAACTTCGGAAATTGTTCACTCCGAGTTTGTTCCTCCTTGTAAAACTGTTAATCAGGTGTTTTATCTGGGAGTTTTGCGACGCATGCGCAACTCAGAGAAGCATAAATGCCCCAATTTCTGGGAAAGGTGTGAGTGGTGGTTCCATCACGACAATACCAAGCACACGCCACCCTGACACTGCAACAATTTTGTAACAAAAATGGCATAACGTACACCGTTTCTCCCCCCCCCCCCCCTTGTTCACCAGACCTCGCCGCGTTGACTTTTTTCGCTTCACCCGTTTTAAAAAAAAGTCTGGAAATGTAAGATGTTTTGTGAATCTTGAAGGTTTCCTAATCAGATATTGCAAAAGATAGAGAATGAATTTGAAGTGCTTGGGTAGAAAAAAATTACAACATGCATTTTTTTTTCAAATTCCCAAGTTTTTCACCCGCAATCCTACCCTCGAGAGGTGGTCCTCCAGTGGGTTCCAAAACACTCGGGCGTTCATGGGAATGAGGAAGCCCATTCCTTGGCCAGTTTTACATTACCAGGACCCCTTGTGCTGGAGTGATTTGATATGGCCCGCAGGAGGATCTAATTTCAGAACGGCCTGAGCGACGTGAAGCCCTGGGTTACTTATGCGACTCTCAAAATCCTTTCATCCTCCGACCTATGCTTATCTAGGTTAGAATGTACCTTATGTCGCTAAGCTCAAACCTCTTACCTCCTTGCCACCACCTGCTTTCCTATTACAGATTACTCCTTGGGCGTCACAATGGTCTCCTCTGCGGAGACTTTCCAAATACCCTTAGTCTCCTGTGGGACTACCCCTCCACCCTTCCCTCCCGCTCCAATTTTATTGCCTTCTTTCCCCATCATCAGCCTCCACACACTGGTGGAGTGGCTAATTCACTCGGCGTCCCTATTTTTCCCCTTCCAGCGGACCCCGATCACTCACATCGAGACAACACTCAAGAGCCCCGAGTGACGAAGGCCATCATGCCCCCATCTTAGCCCCG
>JABSTQ010005624.1:0-63055 GCA_013358835.2 Ixodes persulcatus | reverse complement strand
TCCGAGTCAGAACATCCAACACGTCAAAACATCCATCCAGTCAAAACATCCATTCGTGGATGTTTTGTCTCGATGGATGTTCTGACTCGATAGATGTTTTGACTCCATGGATGTTTAGACTCGGATGGATGTTTTGACTCAATGGATGTTTTGACTCAATGGATGTTTTGACTCGGGTGGCTGTCATGGATATTTTGACGAGTTGAATGTTCTATCGTTTTTTGCCTGAAAGGAGAGAGCTGTTGTGTAAACGACTTTTGACGATATGGTAAGCAAGGTCCGTTTGCATACGCTCCTAGATAAACTTTAATTATTTATGAATGACAAAATTGAGTTCGTTATTTGACGGAAGTGGATAGGATATGTTGTTATTTCTGCTATTATTCGAGCCTTTACGATTTCATTATCTCATTGAGACCTTGTCAGTTATTTAGGCTATTCAGTAAACGTGCGTTTTTATATGTATTGTGTGATTCCAATTTCTTGAATTTTCCTCTACTAGTGTTAGTTACTTTTTTGTTTATTTTCTGTTTTTTAAGATCATTGCTGTTGTTTTCCTTCATCTCTGCTTGAACCACTCATGGTCTGTAGTTTTTATTAATAAATAAATAAACATAATATTAAAGTTAATATCGGCAGGCGCACGTAAACGGGGCGACATATTTTTTTCTTTCGTTTTCTCACTGTATTATTGGGTGTACGCTCGTCAGTGTCCCTGTGTCTTTCTTGTAGCTTAACGGAGTGTAAAATAAAATAGTATTTTGGTGGTCCACTTCGTATTAAAATCAGGTAGGACACGACGGCACAGTGGCAATGGCTCTCGAAAGCTGCGAGCGGTAATGTTACGTGATCACGCGATGTGGTTTAAGATTGGAATTTACTTGCATTGTCGGTAAACTACGCTGCTTCGCCGTCTCGGGTGGCGTTTTATTTGCTGTCGTTTGATCCACGCAAGTCGAAAGCACGCTACTCTGCGATTCATGGCAGCTACGTGACCCGCAGACAATGGACAAGGCCGTTTGAATCCATATAAAAGTGCTAGGTATTTAGATCACCTTTGGAAGAAACCAGCGTGACAGCCATTTTTTATTTTAGGTTGGTGTATGTCATTCCGTTCCTAAGAGATTCGGAAAGAAAACCTATTTTTTCAGGCAATGTGGGCTAACAAATTTTAGAAATTCATTCAAAAGCAACGTGATAAAAATCATCCAACTGAAAAGAACGATCATCTTATTCACACGAAAAGTCAGTGCACTCTCAAGCTTGGGATGGTGAAACATTTTTCGAGACAGAATGGCTCTGTTTTAAGAGTATTTTGCTTCCCCGCATAAATTTAAAAAATAGCCTTTTTTTTTTTTTTTTTTTTTTTTTTACATCGGGATGGGAGCAGCAGAGCGCGCGATGGGCTGGCTCCGAGTCTGCGCGATTGCTCGAGGGACCAAAATACTAGCACTCGATGGATATTTTGACTCAATGGATGTTTAGACACGGATGGATGTTCTGACTCGATGGATGTTTTGACTCAATGGATGTTTCGACTCGGAGAGATGTCTTGACTCGTTGGATGTTCTGGCTCTGGTGTCACGTGATTTTTTTTAATGTTTTGACTCGATGGGTGTTTTTACCCAATGGATGTTCTGGCCATAACCGTTTTTGGAGATGACTAAGGATTCTACGCGGATTATCTCTCGGAGGGGGGTGAACAATGTTCGCAAAATCGCGTCGAGGGCCGTTCGACGTCCTTCACCTCCTTCGTTTCCCGCGAATGTCGAGTAGAAAAGCTTTTGTGTCGGGCACTTACCACCCTTATTTCTCACAATGGAAGATAACACAGAAAGGGTATGCAGCACGCATTGAAAAAAATTAAGTGGAAACTTTCAAGGGGGCTAAAAAACGTCGAATGCAAAACCGCAAAAACGCACGTAGAGAACCGCGCTGAGCAGGTTCTCACAGTTCAGGAGAGTGGCAGAAACTTTTTAGCTGATAGAAGGCGCGAGAGTCGCACCAGCCGCATCAGCATCAGCGACATGGCGGTGGCCTAGGAGCGTTTTTTGGAAAGGTGATGACGTTGCCTAAAGGTTCGTCTTCGAGAACAATTCCTTGAAGTTTCACATGCATCATCTGAATCGTACCATCCCATTGCCGTGTTGCAGGGGGGCTCTGCAAGGACTTTTTTACTGGTTTTAAATTTGCACCGAACCTGAGCGCACTGAACGTAGTAACTTAATGAAACTTTTCTTCTCTCGAATTTCGCTTTATTTTAAAAGTTATAGGCAAATTAAAATTACAAAAACAAGCAAAAAATAACCTCCTTCAAGACGTCCTTGGTTGCTTGAGTGGCCGTGAACTAGAGGAGGCGTAGTGAGCTCAGCGAGCGGCCACGGCTGCCGCACTCCGTGTCGACGGCTCGAGAGGGCGCCACTAAAGCGTGTTCTGGCTAGGCTGTATGAAGCGGGAAGCCAGGGCGGCTCGCATTGCTTCTGCTGCGCGATTAAACACTAATTCGACATGACACTTCATTGGCCACAAACGACAGCAAACACCGGGTAAAGATCAGTTCAGAACGGGAGCCAATTCGCGTTGCCATACCACCTACAGGCCAAACCGCAAGTCAAAGCTGCTCGCCGAAGGCCTTGGGAACGCTCGGAACCGGTCGGATCCTCCAGTCCATACGACCGCAGCGCCGCCGTGTACATCCGGGACCTTTCTACGCTCGCCGCTAGTTGTTGCCTGATCCCACTACACCTTTCTTGTATGCGCCACCTTTTCCACAGCTTGGTGGCGGGTATGTCGACGGGTCATTTCTTGTTTCCGTACTTTCGAAACTGAACTTGTTTCTTTCCTGATCTGAAATTGCGAACAAAAACTACTTTTATGAATACCTGAAACGGTTCGCGCCATTATTATTTTGTATTTCGACTAAAAAGAAGCTTTTAGCGGTTCTGACCAGTAGTAAGCCCAGGACCAAAGACGTCACACATCGCGCGTTTTCGGCACCGCGGGTTGCCCCCGTAGGTGGAGGAGGTTTCCGCGTCGTCCGGTTAAAATATGACGCACTGATATTTAGTTACTCCGTGGCCGCTGGCTTGCCCGTACCCCGAGGGACGTGGAAACCGCAAAAAAAGGTAGACGCTTAAGTATGATTGTAGGGCCCCTTTAACCTCTCATGACTGTGTTCCTCAGTCCAATGAAACCGAAGCTCTGGGCACTCACAGGGAAAGGTGCGGACGAGAAATGATAGACTTTCAACATCCCGCGTGCCAAGAACAATGTATCTGCGGCAACGCTTTCCCTATCCTCTGCTGAACTTGACTTCCTCGCGCCTGAACTGTCTTAATAATCAGCGTTATATTTCCTTTTACATTAATTTAATTGAAATTCTTCTTAATTTCTTTTCATTTTTTTTCATTATTAATTCCGGTTTTCAAGTTTTGCTTTTTCTTCTTTTTTCAGCCCCTTCATGTTGAATTACTTTCAAGTTAGACGCTTCTTCATCTTCCCTTCTTCGTACACCAGGATGAGCCGCCGCCCCAGTGAAATGGGCATCAATACATGTCCGTTGCTATTTGATAGAGATGGTTGTTTTGTCCTTTGTCTCTCTAAATGCCGGTTCTCCCGTGCAGCGAAGCGCTTATGCAGCGCTGCTCACGTGTCGTCAGCTACTTATCGTCTGCCATGAGCAACAGTTTTGACGGTGCAATACAAAGCTGATGAACGCTCCCGTCAGCACACGCTTAGCGCTATGCTTGTAGCGCTCCACTGCATGTGTGAACAGGCCTTTTGTGTATCATCTTTCGTGTCGACTTATTTTCTTTTTTCTGGATGTGAGAACGAGCATAGTGTGCTGCGAGGAAGCAACACTGCGTAAACTCCCAGCGTATGTGCCGCACATGATTATGATTTTTCAGTGTGAGCCAACTACCCGGTCACAGAAGAAGAAAGGAAGCCCGCTTTTTTCCCACCGACCTCCATGATGATTTGCTGGATCGCGAATCGCCCCTCCGCAAAGGCGGCCACCGGTCGGCCATCTTACGTCACCCGCCCTAGCACTGTCAAGCCTACATAATTACCATGGTTATCATCGGTAGGTCACGTGACAAAAGACGCAAAGGTCATGAGACCACAGTCTTGACAACTCTTAAACGGGTGACATAAAGTTGCCGACAGGAGGCCGCAATCGCGCAATAGTCTCGAAGCGGAGATCAGCGATCCAGCAAATCGTCATAGAGATCAGCGGTTTGCCGAAAGTTAAGCGGAGTGCAAGTCGTCTGCTTTTTGCGCAAATTAATTGTGGTTGTTGGGATATTTATACAGCGTGTAGTTGGTCAGCCATTTAAAGTTGCGACGAGTAACTTGCTGTAGATGAGCAATTTCGCCAGTGTAGTACAACTGCTAGCCTGGCGTCTTTAACGTGCACCACGCAGTAGTGATACACGACCGCACGCCGGTACGATGCTCATCCAGATCGAAACGGGCAGGGGTGGGGATTGAACCCAGGATCCTTGAATTCTGCAGCGCGAGCTTTCGCTCCACGTGCTCCGAGCTGGAGATGCAGCGACGTTAGAACGATGCCGAGCTCTGATTGGCTTTGATTGAAAGGATAGTGGGTAGACCTCAATGCTAGATTCCTTGAGGTCTACTCACTATTCTTTTCAATCAGCCAATAAGAGCTCGGCATTCTGACATCATCGCAACCCCTGTGGAAGAAGCACTCGAACTTGCGCTCCACATACAAAATTCTGCTGGAGACGACACCCTTGAAGCGAAGCCGGCGTGCCTTCTGTCCTGCCAAGATGGAGGCCCGGTGGCTCTACCCGAAGAACGATCTCTCCAATCAAAATAAGTTGTATACGTCTATACTAGTCACTGAATGTTCCCAGAGTACCGAAACTCCCAAGCTTCGTTTCAGAGGCGATTCGCAGAGCAGCCGCGCGCAACAACCGATCCCCAATATGGCGCTGCCACGTGCGGTCGGAGCGAAGCGCGTACCGTGTGGCGTTCGTTCTCGTGCGGGCTCTTCAATCCACTTTCCTGATCTGTGGCGACAGGGGTTTGTTTTTATAAAAGTTCTTTCCCTCGGTACGAGTGGTGCGTGACTTGCTCGTCGCTGTCTCGCCTCTCTATCTCTCTCACTTCGAAACACATCGAAGTCGAGTGTTAGGCATGGCGTCTTAGACGAAGTTTGAAACGCAGCACCCGCGCAACCGGAGCGAGCAAAGGAGCCGGCAATCATCTTCGGCAAACCAGAGTAGCGGCTACTTCTTATAAAAAAAAAAAACAACAACAACAAAGAACTAGAGAAAATTAGCGCACGTTCCATTCGGTCCTAACTCATCGATGCCCAGAGCTCTCACCCGTCCGTACTGGTAGTAACGCGGAAACGTTTTATATGCTTTCTTTTTTTTTGTTGCTTTTGGCCGGTCTCCAAAATGGCCCGATGATAACTTCCGCCACAGGCTAAACCAGCAAATCAGAACTCGATTATGCGGAATGAACTTCCGGTAAGCGGACCGAACAGAATTCGGTACGCTGGGAACCATCAGTGACTCTAGTATATTTCCATGTTGATTAAATAGTTGCAGTCAGCGCTCGTGTCTGTCTCGTCTTTCTTTCTTTTGTCCTCGTCTATAATAAGCGCTACCATGCCTTTGGCAACCCAAGACTCTAGTATAAGCAGGGTGTTTGTTCAAAGACGGAAAATATTCGAAACAAAAGGAACACTGGAAATTAAGGAAATTATTCCCGCACAATAACGACGTCGACCGCGGCGGCCGTCAGGGCACGAGTAAAAAAAAAAAAAGAAAAAAATAGGGGTTCAGTTAACTAAAATTCACTAAATATCCTTTTAACTATTCTTTTTGATGACATATTAGAATCGGATATTTGCAGGCCATCGTTCGTACAGGCCAAATGAGCGGCTAAATTTTCGTTCCGTTCTTCGAGTGCCGGCGTATTTCGGGTGCTGTGCGAAAGCGAGACGCTCAAGGGTGCAAAACCATTGCGGAGTGCAAGCTCGTCTGCTTTTTTGCAGGTGTTGCGATGATGTCAGAGCGCCGGGCTCTGATTGGCTTTCATAAAAACTTGGGTTTGGGCTAGTTGGTTCAGTACTGAAAAAAAAGGTTAAAGGGGCAGTGCAACGATTTTCAGACTTTGGCCAATTAACTGCGGAAGTTAATCTGCGTCACCTATAGGGAACGAAAAACCGAAAACCGCATTTTCTTGCGAGCGCTAGTTCTTATTTTAAAAAAAAATGAAACAAATCGAAGGTCGAAGTGCCTCAACTCTCCATGCCGACTTTCGTGTGACGTACTCTGGGGGTTCACGTGGTTTCCCCTCCGGCCCTCTCTTCAGAGACCCCAGCCGCTTCCTCCGCGATTGTCGACTTTCAAAGGATTAGCCTCGTCGAAGGTCGCAGCGCGCGATGGACACAAAGGACGGATCGCCACGGGGCTGACTGCGAGTGTAGCAGCGGAGGGGGACAGGGTTTGTTGACTTCCGCGTACCCCCAGAGACGCTGTCATTTTAGTTTCCGTAGCCACCACAGGCGGCTGCAGATCGGCAATAATTCGTTTTTTGCCTCGCGATTACGCAGCAGAATGGAAGTTCTTCGGGGAAAGGTGACGCGTTTTTGGTCACTTAGGCTTGGATAAACAATATAAAAAATGCAAACTGGCAATTCTTTCAACATTGAAACCGTTGCACCGCCCCTTTAAAAAACGCGAACAACGTGGACAATGAAGAAACACGGACGCCTGTCCTGTCGTCCGTGTTTCTTCATTGTCCACGTTTGTTCGATCTTATAGGCTGATTAAAAAAAAAAGTAGTGGGTAGACCTCAGGGCGTCGAGCATTGAGGTCTACCCAGTATCCTTTCAATCAGAACCAATCAGAGCTCGGCGTCGTTATGACGTCACCGCAACTCCTGTGCTACAAGCAGACGACTTTCTCTCCGCATGGCACCTAGAAGGACAATGCCCAAACGTGGTTGCTAGTGGATTCAAGCAGCGTCGTCTAGCCTGCCTCAGCACAGTCACCGCCGCGTCTCGCAGCGTCTCTCAACGTTAGCACGCAGCGATGGCACGCGCGACGTACGCATTCGCCTTTTTAGCAGCGTCTCTGGCCAGCTGCAGCGTGTCTGCCACTCGAGGTGGGCCGGGTATTCATCGACGATGACGCAATGCGCAGGCCTTATATTTCAGGTGGGAAAAACACCCGAAGAGCACCACCTCCGAAGGGTTGACTTCGGGTGCGGTGTTTCTCGAACGGTTTACTCTTTTGGCTGTCCTTGTCGCGCGGCCGCAGCGCCCGAAACTCGCCACGTGATGACTCGAAGAATTATCTTTCTTTCTTAACATCAAATAACTTGCTTCGATTTTGTTTTCTAAAATCTGACGACTTATCTCGCCCATATGTACGACATGCTGCAAAATCTGCACTTAAAAGTATTCCAGGTAAACGAAACAGTTAACAAGTAAGTGCTCTCGCAGTGGTGCCGAGCTGCAGCACTGTGGAAACTACTCTAACCTTGACCCTTGACAATAGAACAACCACGAAGTAAGCTGCACTTCATAACAACGTCACTTTAACCGTCTTGCTGCTTAAAATCATTGTGGCAACTTATCTCAAACGTTTCTCTCAAATCGCAAAAAAATAAAACGCAAAAAAAATGCTTTCTCTATTTTGCAAATTTGTTAAAAAAAAAGTCCGAGACGGAGCAGAACGACATCGCCTGAGCCTTTGCAAAAAAAAGTTTTCTGGCCGCCGCGATTTTGCGAATCGAGCGACCTCTATCAGCCAGAAATTTCTGCCAATCGCGTGAGCTGTGGAAACCCGGTCAGCGTGGCTCCCCACCTGCATTGTGCATTCGGAGTTCGCCGGCTTTTCTTCGAAGTTTTTACTTTATTTGCCGGTTTATGATGCTTACCCTTTGTGTGTTATCTTCCACTGTGAGAACCAGGGAATAGCAGGGCTCGTCGCCTGAACGGCCTTCACAGGAAACGAACGAAGAGAGCGAACGTCAAGCGGCACGCGACACAGGCAGTTCAGCGTTCTTGGACGATTATTTCCGTTAAGATAATCTTCAAAAAGCCTTCCCGGCTATGTTCCGGGTTTCGCGAAGAATAGCTGATAGGGTCGGGTCTGGGGTGTGGGGACGGAACTGGCAGGTTCGTTTATTTGCTTTGAAGCTGTGCAAAAAAGCAACTCTCTTCAAAACGTGCCCCAAAACACGCCGGATTCCGTCCGATCGTCGTGAAGTGACTATCGTCGGCACTGTATATTGTGAATATGCTGTGTTATTTAAGACCTTTCTCAAACCCTGTTCGGATAACGCGGCACCGTGGGGTACGTACAATATATGTTGTTCGGTTGATGAGACTCGTTCAATTTCATGTTGTGGGCGGGGAATATCCATGGAGTTCGGGTATCCTGTGGTGTGGTCATGAAGTAAATGAAACCATAACCCCTGTGTCCACTCTAATTCTCCAAGCCAGTAGTAGGCTAAATTTATCCATAACTACAAGAAGTTGGGAGTGATGACGAGAAGTCTGGGAGGGTCGTCACATGTACAGAATTTACTGATCGACGTGCAGTTCCCCGCAAGCTGGTGTCCTGGGTTGGGTAAGGTTCGAGCATGTTGGATGTTATCAAGAACACGTGGCTACACAGGATCCGTGGGGACACGGCGGTCTTATTGACTGTGGTTATATGTGCCTGGAGCGTCACTGCTTCCCGAGTGCTAGCCAGTGCAAACCTCTGGAACATGGTCACGACCAGGGTGTAAGATAAACAGGTGGGGAAACGAGAGCCAAATGAGCGACCGGATTGTGTCCCTTTCGGGTTTCTCTTTTTTTGTGGCGCCATCTATGTGGAGTACCGCGAACTCTCACTCCAGGCGGGCGACCGGTGGCGACCGGCTAAACCGACGGAGATTTTTTTTTCTTCTCGCCGCAGCGCCATCTGTCGCAAATCGGGGGTACCCGCAAGCAGACGAGTACACAATCCGGTCACGGCATTGCTGTAGGCCTCTATGGGCCGTTTCCCCACCTGTCTATCTTACACCCTGGTCACGACACTGCCTCAGCATCCCAACGTTGAGATACTGGAACTGGTAGCAGTAGTCTAGGAGAGCCAGAAGAATCTGTAGTTGGATAGAAACATTGCAACAGATGCATCAGTCCTCTAGGCATAAATATCTTGCACCTTAGACATATAATTCCCAAAATTGGAGATTCAATGGGGAAGCAGAGCAGTCAAAATTTCATCGCACAGCTAGCTTGGATCATTTCTTTGAAACTCCACAGAATGGAGAACGTTCTATAGTTTCTAAACATAGTATTTAAAGTGCTAGAAGCCGGAAATCTTGTCTCGTATTTAGAAACAGTTATTTAGTCATTTTCACTTCATCAAGCATGCACACCAATTCCCGTTTTATTACAATTGGGAAAATGACCAATCCAGTTGTTTTATTCACATTAAAGCGAGTTAACGAATAACTTTAGAGTGTTGACAGGAGCTATATCAGTTAGTTTTGAGTGACACTCAGTGAAAGAAAAGTGATTTTTCTTTTAATTTGTGAGTTTGAAACAAAATTGCCTGAATTTTCTAAGAGCTAGAAAAACCATGTAGTGATATTATTTCAACTAGTTCAAACATATTTTTTTTAATAAATCGTATTTCGTAACAATAAACCTTTTTTCCTTTTTTTTGTTGAAAAAAGGGTACTTACTATTTTTAATTTGCTTTGGTAGCCGCTGGTGCTGGAACTTCGTGTCACAGGTGACATTCGTACAGCGACTCTCTATGACCTGAGGGAGTCTTGGGGCAGTTCGGTTATCCATGTGTTTAACCGTTCAGCGGTCTCGGCGGCGCTCGCGATCTTCGGCCAGTCGCGTCGGACGGATGCGATCACTTGGCAGTGGAGTGCCCCACGACGAGCAAGTTGGCGATGGTTCTGTCTCCGCAGTGGAGTACGGCTTCGCAGCGCCGGCTCGCTTTCTCACTGGGATGGTTGGGTGCACGCAAGTCACCTGGCCAACCCAGCACTGTATGTAACGCCGACACACATTCACAAGGTACCTGATCACGTCGCCGGCATCAACCAAACGCCTGCTTGAAGACGTAGTACGTTAGTAGGTACGGTAGCCTGCCTTCCAACCAAAGCTCGCGGAATGCGTCTACGACGAAGATGACGGACGGCCTTCCCAATAGCCGGAGACGCTCGAACCAAGATCAACCTATACCGCCGTGATAGTGACGGTGGAAGCGCAATACCTCGTCCAGGATCCCTCGCAGACGTAGAAGTGAACACGGCAGACGAAGATTGAGCGTGAGGGACAAACAGAGCAATCAAGCACTACCGAAATTACCGAAAGGACAGTGCGAGCAAGCTGTCAGCTGCTCGCAGTGGCGGACCCCGGGAGGCTCGGCTTACGGATCGGCTTATGACGACGTTAGGTTGGCTAATGGATTTCGCCCCACGCTTCGCTTTATTTTTTCGTCAGAAACCGAACAGAATTAAAACTAGTGAGCTGTCCCGGTTTTTTCTTATAATTTGTTGTCCCAGCAGATATCACACAAAAAAAAAGTGTTTCGCCGTATTAAAATTGTTTATTGACGAAAACGTGATCTATGTGCACGAGACGAATTTGAGATCGCAATCGTAATAAACATCACCTAAATGTCATTTTAGCTGTCGTCTGGCAGGTCCCATCTTGAATGTCACTTGAAAACCTGAATGTCATTTGGCGTAAATGCCATTTTAGCTGCCATCTGACAGGGGTATAAGTTAGCAAAATGGCGGCGCCCATAAGAAAACTTGAGCATGAAGTGCCCATACAGTAACCGTAGCTTCTTTGGCGGCCCTAGCCTTGACAATGAAGCACAACAAGGTTTCCTTCTATTTACACAATGCCCCCCCCCACCAAAAAAAACAAAAAAAAAAACATTTTTTTTTTAGAATTAAACTACGCATTGCCGAACGCACATTAGCCGTCCTCTTATTCAAATGTTATAAGCGATTTTCGAAAATTTCTCGGAGGTAAAATTGTGCACTGAAAACGCCCACAAATACATGGGACCTGAATGGCGCACTACCGAGAACGGGACCTATTTTCCGATGGAAAGTTTTACAAAAGCACCTGTAACTTTTGAATAAAGTTTGTTCTGAAACTTCTTATCCGTACTGCTTTCGGAAATGCGCAATTTACTTTTACAAATAAAAAAAAAAATCTTTTTTTTTTTAGGGGTACACGTTGTAGGGCTATGGCTGTGTACGTGCCCCGCTCCATCTTTTTTCAATTCTTCGCATCGGAGCGGATTGCGCATTCTCTTTTCCAGCACGTGCGCAGCCTGTCTCATTGTTGTTTCTTTTCCTCCCAGTCGTAAAACCAAGCTCGCCTGCGTGCCCGACAGTTCCAAAACAAACTTTCCGCACTCGGAAGACTTCCCCGAGCTCCAAGAAGCTCACCCGAACAAGAAATACCCAACTTCGATTCGCTCGATTGCCAGCTCCATCAAAACCCCGATTGCGACACAAAAAATAAAAGAAAAAGAAAACTCTATTGACGTTTTTTATTCAGGAAAACCATCATCTACCTTGTCGAGATTTACCCTCGGTAATTTCCGCTCGCTTCTCCGAAGACGTCCCCGGCGTGGCACAAACGACCTTCCTCCGCGACGTAATGGAATACAAGCTCCGACGTCACTAACGACGCGCTTGAGGTCGGCCGGCCGTGCGGATTGCGACAGCGCGGTGGGAAGAAAAACAAGGACCCCCGTGCCCACCCGAGCATCACAGCCGGTTTCAGCTTAAGATAGACCGCAGCTGACGCTACGAGCCACCGGAAACAATCCGGTACGGCGCCAACGTCACGTGACCTACAGGAAAAACGCAGCGACGCGCCAATCGCGTAGTGACGTCATATGCTCACTGCGCTCGATTGGCTGGGGTAGCTCGCAGCGTCCGCCGCGGTCCATTATAAGGTGAAACGAAGTTTTTATACCGCGAGGAAAACTCGACTTCCTCGTCCACCAACGACGCGACTTTATCTCCGAGGGTGTCTGGTTGTATTTCTTTCTTTTGTTTCAGGGTACGGCAAGTTCATTGCCCGTCCGTTTTTAGCACCTTCTTTTTTCGGACATGCAGTCGGGGCCAGATGGTTTCCCGATTGTCCAACCTTGTGGGCTTCTTTTGGGTTCGATGGTATCGCAGAGGAGTGCGTAGACGGTAGAGATCTGCTCTTTTGTTTATGTTGTGGCGTCCTTGGGTGGACGAAAGCTTTTTTTTTTTGTTTCTAGAATAGTCGAGTGTTTGTACGCGCAATGAAAGAGCGTAGTTGTTTGTAAACGGCCTATAGCGACGCGAAACCGATGACCAACAGCAAACGCTTATGGACCGTTCTATTCTAATTGAAGGGTTCCTGCAGGCGTTATTTTCATCGTCTGTGCATCTTGAGACTGTGATACTGTAATGCTTAAGTCTGTTCATTAGGCAACGGACATGCTCTTGGCACGACTGGGTTGTAGATTTTGGGGCAGATCAGTTCCGTTCCGAATTCGCAAAGAAAAAATCTCTACTAAATAAATAGGCTCGTCTCGATGATTCTGCTAAACCCGGGGGTCACAGAATGTGTCATGCCTGCATTATGCGAGCGACGCAGCCAACCCGCTCACACGACATACAAAAGACACGCCATTCCCTGCACACATGTTGACAAAATTATCTGCGACTAAATCATGTTCGAATCACGTTTGCTTTGTACAGTCGGCCTCAAAACAGATTGACACGAAAGAGCGATTGCCCGACGGGGGATAAGGGGACACGGAGCCTTTCGGTAGCGTAAGCACGCTAGGGCCGCGAATGCCGGGTTAGTTCACTCTTGGATGCACGCGGAACGTCGGCACATAGTTCATGACTCAAAACGTAACGAGATTACAAAGGGGGGAAAAAAAAAAGCGTCGTCCCGCGCGTGGCCCATCACCCCCTACAAAAAGGCCGGCCGCGGAAAGAAAGCTATATCGAGGCGCCCCTGAAAGGTCCCGGCCACTCTTCCTCCACGTACTATGCAGGGCCCAAGGGACACATGGGATACGGCCCATCAGTGTTGCCAAATCATAAGGAAGAAAAGTAGCTAAAAGGCTACACAAAAATAGCTAAAAGTAGCTAAAGTTTCCAGAAATATGCTAAAAGTAGCTAAATTTACCCAAGCCTTATTGAAACATAGCACTTCTATCAAATGAACATTTAAACCAGTTGCTTGTAAAGCTTGCCTTTGTCCGCCATCTCCGGTCTTTGATCCCTTGTTTTACAACGAACAAGCGAAACCCAAGGGTACACTCTAAATCATGTCCTGGATAACGTCCTGGGTAGAAGCGGTACTCCTCAAAGTTCTGCCTGAACCACGGGATATAAGAATTTCTCCAGCTTCAGACGCAGTCCAAGAGGTGGCAGCCGGTGCAAGCCGCGGAAGCGCGCAGTGGATTCTTTCCTGTGCGATTAATCCGGTCTACAGTCCATACATATCAAGACTTCAGCTCCAACAACATTGAGGCACTCTATCAGTGAAAAGAACTCGTGGCGCGTTTGGATACAGCACAGAAAATTTCAAGTACCGCTTGTAACGGTCCCCAACCCTTTGTGTGGCCTACTCAACGAGCGGCCTACTCAGTAGTCCACAAACTATGTAAAAAAAAAAAAGTTACCAAGTTACCAACCGCAGAAAATATGCTATAAAAAGCTAGAATTCACGAAAATAGCTAAGTATGGAGCTGGATTTTAGAAAAAGAGCCAATTTAGCTACTCGTAGCTGACGGAGAAATTTCGTAGCTAGTTGTCCCCAAAAGTAGCTAGATCTAGCTACAAAGTAGCTAAATTGGCAACACTGCGGCCCATTCGTCACATGTCGAATCGTCATAGGGCAACTGGTAACAGGCCCGTTCGCCACAGCGGAACATTCGTCATGGGATGATTCGTCACGCTGGCAGTTCGTCACACAATGACCCCAAGATCGTTAAACGTTATTTTTTATTTTATTTTGTTTCCTTAAGGAAGTTAAGAAAGGGGGTCACCCAACCAAATCCGTACAAGGTCATTGATGTTCACTACTGTACGGACGGGAACAAAAGCATGTCTCAATGACCCCAAGATAAGGCAACATGCAGCCTTTAGCCTGCAAGTTTGCTTATCTGGGTCACCTTACTAACAAAAGAACTTCGAGAACATAAAGTTTACGCTTACCATGCCGGTTGCTGCCGGATTATAATAGACGGATCTCTTTTGCTTCCCTTCTTTCTCGCAATTTCTAAATGGAGGTAGTTACTAAGAGAGGTGGCGACATGCTTCTTCACGAAGGACATATTGGGCCTGCCGGCGAAGAGGAGTTTGCAAAACTAAAATAGTCACCGATCACGCCAAGACTCGCGTAATCTCTTATTCCAGTGACCATACGCATGCCGGTGACCCCACTAAAATAAACGTGCTTCAGGTTTGTCATCAGATGAAGGGGAAGGCTGGTATGTACCAAAATCTGTTCCTGCTCTTATATTTCCCAAACAAGTTCACTAACGTCCTTTTTTATTCCAGTGGAAGGCCGTCTAGCACCGAACCAAATATTTCTGGATGCGGCTGCCTGTGTGAGTGACGACACTGCATCGCAGATTCCCGCATGCACCGTCAACACTTCGGCGCACAATCCGCAAGCAAAGGCAGCGGGCGAATTTCGAGTACAGCGTACCATCTTGCAGAGCCGACATATATATGCCCACAGAGTTTAAGGTAAAGTGGTTCACGGCTTGCTGCCCAACAAATCTGAAGCTACCTACAGAAGGTAATCATTCAAGAGCTCTGGTAAAAATATAAACGAAACGCTCGGTGGCCTTCTTATTGGATATGTGTTCAAACACTTCAAAATATCTTGGCTCTTTTTAAGGTTTTTTGATGTCGTGCTGAGTCACATGGGGGCCAACTGCCTTGAGGTGGCTTACACGAACTTCGAGATAGCGCCCATCAACGCGATACAAGCCATCATTCCGGGCGCTAGGATACAGGGATGCTTTTGTCACTTATCCCAGTGGTCACCAGAGTCGCTACAATCCAGGTGAAGTGTTTGCTGTTCTGGTATGCGGAATTCTATTTTTATGTTTTATTGTTGTCTTCAGTTAAGCCAATTGGTTACTTTATTTCTTATGGATTTTCAGATGCTTCCCGCATTGGCCTTCTCGCCAATCGCCGACATTCCCGAGGCCTTCCAGGACCTTCTCGAGGTTTTCTCCACCGATGCCTCACTCATGGCGGGCTACTTTGAGGACGTGTATATCGGGAGTCCCCGTAGAAACGGCTTGTCGTCGACCACTTTCCCTCCTCTGGTTTCGTCAGTCAGAAAATCAACATTAGCAGAAATGCCAAGGACGTACAACAGCATCGAAGCGTCGCACCGGGGACTGCAGGTAAGAACTGACCTAATCCTCTGAGGACTTGGAAGTTTTCTGTAGCACATTTTTGCATTTGTGGCTCTAAAGTTCAGTACGGTGTCCACTCAAACAGTTTTCTCCGCGAGTGTGTGTGTGTGTGTGTTTTTTTTGTTATGCCAGAGCAACGTGGGCTGCAGTTCTCCCAATATCTGGGCGTTCCTGGACTGCATCGAGAGAGAGCAGTCCTTGACAGAGTGAAGCTGGCTCAAGCAGAAAGCGGCACGACATCTTCGAGCGTGTCCAAGAAGCACGTCGACTGCAACCGGCGTCTTCAGATCATTGTGAGTCGCTACGATGGTTGCAATCGTTTTGAAACCTTCAGAGCGGCAGCTTGGAATATCGCTTCTTAATTTGTTTTTATTTCGCTCAATAAACCTGTTGTTTTTTAAGTACAACGACGTCTTGATTGGATGTTCCCTCTATTGAGTAAAAACGAAATAGAACGTACTAATCTTTATTGCATGCAAAGTCAAGTCAGTATAAGGTAGACAAATTCGAATATCCGGTTCGCAGAGTGACCAACTTTCTTAGTGACAAATACCCCTATGACGCATGTTCCACTGTGACGAACGGGCCTATTACCAGTTGGCCTATGACGAATGCGCACATGATAAACGGGCCTACAGCCGGGACACATGAGTGGCAAAGACAAGCGCCGTGCGTCAGTTTCCATAGCAACTTGCGCGGAGGGTGTGACGTGAACCTATACCATGCTGCCACGTCACAGCGTCCACGCGAGTTGCTATGGAAACTGCAGCGCGGCGCCCGTTTTCGCCGCTCATTTGTCCCCTGCTTTATCCCGAAATACAGCGCCGCGTGTGGCGGTTTCGCCGCACGGGCCACGAATCCCTTGTGCTAGTCTTTCTTTTACGACCGACTGTACGTATGTATGCTTCGAATATGTAAGCAGAGAGTTGTTTTATGAGCAATGAGTAAGGACTGCGATACAAGCAAGATAGACGCCTCGCACAGTATCCGTAGGCTATTTTGTACGACGTATTAGCATGGCGGCAGCGGCTTTGGTATTCGTTACGCTTGGTTATGGAATTCTACAATTGGTTTTGGACTCATGGTACGCACGACACACTCGTGAACTCCCTGGGTTTATCAGACTGACCGAGACAAGTGCTAATGTATCGCAGACCCGTCACGTTGTGGGGAAGCTACGTATGCTTTGTCTTTCGGAAGTCAGCTGCCCGCATCAACGGTCGCCCGCTACAGCAGGATTCCTTTTGTCCAGCGGCTTGGGCTACCCTTCGCCGCCGCCACCCCTCCAGTAGTGCCGAGCAAAACATTCGTCGGGTTGTGGACCCTACAGCCCGGAATTCGACTCCCACCGCGCCGTGTAGTAAATATCGCTAAATATGATTAGGCTCGATTATTTATGTCCAGATATGTTTCTATGTGCCTTCGACGCTTATGCAATTTCGATTTTTTGAAAACCTTCAGAAATATGATCACACAATGCCGCTTTTTTGGTAGTATAAGATATTGAATGGAGAGCAAATAATGACCCTAAATATATGAATCAATATTTTTAACAAGATCAGACAGAATCAATCACTATTTTTTAACACGTATCTAAAAATACCCGGAAACTATACAGTCCACGATGTAGTCATTGCGTAAAAAGCAAAACTCGTACAAATATGGTGTAGGGATCGCTGGAGGATTTGATCGTTCCCTGGAAACTGAGGTGGTCGACCTTCAACCGTTCGGACGGGGGCACCCCGACGGCTCGTTTCGAGGATAGGGGGATGAGCAGCTTGAGCCCTTTTCAATGAGGAATTGTAGTAGACCGTTTCCGCAGCCCGCTAAGCACCCGGATAGCGCTCCGTAATCCGCCACAAAACCTTGAAGTATGCAGACAAGGCTGGCGGCGGAGGAGAAAAACGGTCTACTACAATTCCCTAATCTTTGGCCCGGGAAGGAGACAGACATTCTTGCCTGTCGCCGCAAGGTGGTGGCGCCCTCCCCGGCTTTGTTGTCATGGCGCGTTCCCGGTGACGGCTTGTCCAGTCGGGAGACTGCTACAATGGGGTTTTAGCGATGAGGGGCGCCGGTCTGGGTCCACTTGGACTCCATTCCGCTTTACTCGCTAACTTCGAAGGGCACGGCGCCAAATTGTTTTGACGCCGCAAAGGGGGGGGGGGGGGGGGTGTTTTCCCCGTAAAGTAGTAAAGTATCGCCCCGACTGGAAAGTTCCCCAAGGGGTTTAGCATTGTTTCTCTTCTTAGAAAAGGGAAATAAAGAGTTCCGTAACCTCCCTGTGATTGGGGGAGGACCCGCTGGCACTGGGGCCAATAGAATTGCATAATCGTCCTGATTGGACAGGCCCTGTGTTAGCGGTAAGTTTTCTCGACCGCGCTGGCGAGAAAACATTGAGTTTGAACAAGCCCGTGCGCAGAGCAAGTTACCTCCCGCGGTCCGCCGGTCCGCGTAGCCTTGTCGCGAACGACAAGCAGTTTCTTTGAGCCTCACCGTGCGCGGTGGGCACTTTGCGCCGAGGCGCGTTTTTTGTCTTTCTACTGCCGTGAGCGGACAGTAGAGCCCTGTAACCAAGTTTGTTGTCGGCGTTTTAATATATTTGTTTTTTATCAATCATTGCTCTCGACTTTGAGCGTCTTTTCTCGAGGCTCCGCCACCACCAACGAGCAGCGAAGCGACAACCCAGCGCGGCAGTTCACGATTGCCCGGCCCTGACCTACAACTTCTAGGAAGGACCGGGACAAAACAACCTGATCCTCAGGAAAGGGGATTTCTTTACTTATGGCAACTTTCGTATCTAATTCCAGACGCATTGAATACTCACCCTACCATAGCTCAAATGGTTCAAAACAACGGTTCCTTTCGGACATTTAAAGATAACCTTGTAACATAGTTTTTAAGTCTCTCATAATAATAATAATCTTTATTTGGACTCCTTGAGTCGCGGGTGGAGGGGCAAAAGGTAAACAAATTTTACCTGACGAGGCCCCACCACCCTGTACATAGCTCAGCAGCATACAGCAGTAAACGCAAAGAAAACTATGGAGTCAATATCGTGTCCACAAAACAATATTCTTATACAAAAAATGCAAAAAAACAGTAATAATAAAATTACACACATATAAATAATAATATTCATGATAAGGCACTTCATACAATTGACAGTAATCAATTGAACTGAATCTGCAGTTCGTATCATTGATTTTGAGTTGCATTCATTTATATTTTCGACATATGCCGGTTGCCAATAGAATTCATTTCAGTGTTTGTTTTGTCTTCTGCTGAGTGCTGTAAAAACACTGGGGGCTGGGGTCTCGTCAGAAGACAAGTTTGTCTTCTTTTATCCCAGCCCCCCAGACTTTTCTTTCGTCTGAAATAAAGACTACATAATACATACATACATACACTGCCAGATACGGGCTATGAGTGCTTGATGTTTTCTTGGCCTGCGTGTAAGTTTTTTTTTTTTTTTTTTTATGTTACACTATTCTCGTTTTCAACTCAAGAACCGCAGTAAAAAAAGTTCGGCTCTTCGCGGAGCATATCCATTTTTCCCTTTATGTGGAGAATTATGATTTCAATAGGTGCATTTTAGATTAGATATATGCTATCTTATCAAGACGTACACGTTTCAAAGGCGAAAAGCATCGCTTCTTCCTCCGACAATTAAATCTTGTAAGAACAACTTCGCCCGGCGTATGAACAATGCGCAAAACGTCCTTTTTTCTTGAGATGAAAACGAGTGTAGAGGCAGCTGTCATGCTGTTGACAGAAACATCTCAGGACATGTGTTATGTACCTTAGCAACCGTGACTTAACGCTTTCCTCGTGAAGTCCAGCCTGTATATATACATTCCTTGTTCAAACTTATCATTTTGCTGACGTCACAAAATGAGACATCCCGGGTTCACCTGAAGACGGTCACTGGTACACCGACCCTCTTTACACCCCCCTTTTGTGTTGGCGGAGCTACACTTTTGTGTGGCCTTTTCTGCAGATCCCTGAAGTTCATCTCTATACCCTAGTTACACCTCAAGTCTCATACGGATGCACGAAGAAGACTGCGATAATTAGAGTGTCGATTAATAATATTAACACGATTAACCGCCACACTGCAATTGACTAATTAATCGTATAATCAGTTTCGTTCATTTCCATGCACATATTAGCTTAAAAAAAAGTCAAAATTACTTTTTTTTGCCTTCGTTGAATGTGTGATAAACTTGAAAATGTACAATTGCAGATTTCAGATCAGCCTTGATGATGTGCAGCTGAGAACAGTCCAAAAACGCCCACACTCACAAATTATATTACATCAGCCGCAGAGGCTACAGGTTCGTTGATATTCTCCGGAATGGCGAACACCTTTGATCCTTTGTTCACAATAGCCTCTGCTGCGCTAAGCGGACATTCGAACGGCGTTCAAGTGGCTGGGACACATGCAACCTTCTCCACTTGTTTGGGGTTACAAATCTCGTCCCTACACTTTACTGTAGGTCAAAATTTCGCCTAAAGATGGCGTGGAACAGTACAGGTGTACTGGTCCACGTCTGCGTGATGAAAGCGTTAAATTTGTACATTTTTGTTTATCAAAGGTTAACTGATTGAAGGGTTAAACATTTTATCGAGATTAAACCACTAATCGAGTAACAGGTAGGTTATATAAAAAAATTGGGTCGTGTGTGTGTTTATACAGCCTAGAACTTGGTCTGCCTCAACGGGCGAACAGTCTCCCAGCTGTAGATGAGCAATTTAGCCAGTGCAGTACAACCGCTAGCCTGGGATCTTTAACGTGCATCACGCGGTAGTGATACACGACCGCACGCCGGTACGATGCTCATCCAGATCGAAACGGGCAGGGGTGGGGATTGACCACAGGTAGGTTAATCGCTCAAGCGCCCAGCCCGAGCGAAAATCAGAGGAAATTATGCACTCGAAGAAACTGTTCAACGCTGTTGTCGAAACAACGAAGGTATCGATATTTCCAGTGCATCGAAAATGTGATTTCATATGAAAGTGGGGCTAGGTGTCGATTAAAATTTTCTACCCAATTAGTCGCCATCCTTTAATCTATTAAACAATAAATTAATCGGTTTCGTTTATTTACTTGCATAATACTTTAAAAAGTCAATATTACTTTTTGTTGTTGTTGCTTTTGCTAATAATCTAATAAACAATGTGATATACAATTTCTATTATGAATCAACCACGATGTGCAGTTGAGAACAGTCAAAAGACACTCATACCCACGGATGTATTACTTAACCTGCATGAGGCAAAGCGGTTCGTTGATATTCTCCGGCGAGAGCAACCTCCTTTGATTGTTCACGGTAGTCTCAGACACCCTAAACCAGAGGTCGGCAGCCCATGGCGCGTGCGGCCCGCGAGGCTGTTTTGTGCGGCCCCCACGCACGACATCAAAAAGCCCCCCCCCCCCCCCCCCCCTCTGCTGTGAGCTCACGCGGACTCAAAGACCACACGGAAATTTTGACCAGTGTTGTAACTTGTATGTCTTCCCAAAAAAAGTAACGAAGTTCGTTGCTCGTTACCTGCAAATGAAAATGACGCGATACCGACCTACGTTGTCTCAATATAAAAGGAACGCGTTACCGTTCCCTTTAATGATAAAAAGTGACGCACGTTACTTTTGCGTTAATTTTTTAAATTATGAATGACACGTTTCGGTGTTTTGACGGTACAAGTATGCATAAGTTCCAATTTCAAGAAACATTCTGTTCATGAAGAAAGTGAACATAATACATTTTTCTTTGTTACAGTTTCACCTAAATACTTTCCAGAAAAAACGCAAACGTAAATAAGAGCGTTAAAAACAAACTTTCACATGGCTTCCCGCCGAAAATCACAAAAAACAATTTAAGCGTAATTTTTTTATTTTTTGGGAAGAAGTAACGAATAACGTAACTACGATACCCGTTACTTGAAATAAGTAACATAAGTATACGTTACCCGTTACTGTTTTGAAAAAGTAACGAGTCCGTTACTGCGGTAGCGAAAACTGTAAAGCGTTACCAGTAACGCAGTCACTTGTAACGCATTACAGCGAACAATTGTTTTGACCTCAAATGGGGATCGTCCGGCACTCCATACTTGGGAAGAGAGCATCTTCCTCTTTGCCTCTTCTTGAACGAACGATTCATTGTTCGAACGAATCACACTTGAGCTCTTACGCAAATACAGGATTGATTGAAATATAACTTTATATTTTAACCTTTACGCAAGTTTTCATAACACAGACCACTGTTACACAGACCAACTTGGTACTGCATAAACTATTTTTAACTAAAATAATAGTGTTTATCACTCTTTTTTTTTAATCATAGAGCAGGATCTACTGATGTTAACTTCAGCAAAACCCCACAGAAGAACTAAACCAAAAAGAATAGAAAACAAACGTACATTTTGAGAATATAAATGAACGAAGGACTTCAGATCTTTTCACATAGAACAGGGCCTGGGGTTCGGTTCCACGTCAATTTCAAGAACGTCACTTTCGAAGTTCGATACCCAAATTTCTGTATTAAGCATGCTTTTTGTATTAAGACCTGGCTTCATCCTGATATAAACGACAATGAAATACTGCCAAATCATTCAAACTTTACATTTTATCGACGCGATCGGAAGGATCGTCGTGGTGGCGGCGTTTTAATATGCATTGATAAAAGTATTAAAAGCACACTTCTTTTCGTTTCCATGTCAGTTGAGGCCATCTGGGTCACGGTGAAATGTGGTTTTAAGTCAATTCTGGTTGGTGTGTGTTATCGACCGCCAGATGCGTCATCTAGTTTTGTAACTTCTTTGCATGATGAATTGTCAATTTTGTTCACACAACATCCTGGTCATTCTGTTTTCTTAGTAGGCGATTTTAATTTCCATGAGATAAATTGGAATTTATCAGATCTTGTTGGTAGGTGGAAGTTCTGGTGAGTGTCGCGATTTTATCAGTCTCTGCCTGGATTTTAACCTTTCGCAGATGATTTCTTTCTCTACCCGTGTAACCACCACATGTTCAAATATATTAGACTTGCTTTTGACTAACCTTCCGAAATATATTACCTCTCTTACCGGTTTTGAAGGCATCACTGACCACAAAGCAGTGTTCTATAACCTAGGATTTCAAGCACCAGAACCAGTCAGGTTGACCAAGCAAATAAGGTATATAATAAGGGGAACTATGAGCAGCTTAACCAGGACCTCTCAAGCTATTTCTCAGTCTTCCTGGAGGGTTTTGACGATAGGAATATAAATGAAAATTGATGTCTTTTTAAAGACTAATTACTGCAACTCATTGAAGCTCATCTTCCAACTATTAACATCAGTTCCCGGTCTTCTAATCCTTGGTATTCGCGCTCACTGAAAACCCTTAACAATAAGAAAAAACGACGTTTTCGGGTAGCCAAAAACCAAGACACTGCTTTATCCTGGTCTAGATATAATGAATGTGCCACTGATTATAAAATTATGTTAGAGCAGCAGAAGCGTATATTCTACCAGGACACCCTTCCATCTATGCTACCAAACAACCCGCGCCAATTTTGAAATGTTGTAAATCATGCACCATACTCCCCACTAGCGCTTATTTATGATTCTGAGAACATTATCGAGATTAATCAGTGTGCCACAGTTCTTAATCATTTATTTTCTTCCCATTTCACCGCCCACCCTCCCGTAACACTGTCCTTACCTATGGATCCAATTTGTATTGATTATGAAGGTATTGTTAGTATTATTAAGTCACTGAAAATGTCCTCTTCCTGTGGTGTCGACGGCATAAATTCTAAGGTCTTACAAAGCACTAAATATTCCTCAAGCCTATTTCTAACAAAAAAATTCAGCAATCATTAAATAAGGTGGTGGTTCCTGAAGATTGGAGAGTCGGCAAGGTTATCCCGGTCCACAAAAGCGGTAATAAATTTTCTCCTTTAAACTATAGGCCAATATCTCTAACTTCTCTACCTTCTAAAATACTCGAGCACGTAATCCACAAGCAACTATCTATTCACCTTGATTCTATCTCCTTTTTTAACACAGCGCAGCACGGCTTCCGTCGAAACTACTCCTGCGAAACCCCACTTCTCTGCTTAACCAACGACCTGTTCGCAAACCTTGATTGTGGCTACCCCAGTGACGCTGTATTTCTCGACTTCGCTAAAGCATTTGACAAAGTTCAGCATAACAGACTGCTTCTAAAACTATCGTCATTAAACCTCGATAATAATGTTCTCTCCTGGATTGAATCTTTTCTCTCTCAGCGTCATCAGTTTGTTTATGTTAATGATTGTTCATCCACGTTAGACCGCGTAACATCTGGCGTGCCTCAGGGAACGGTGCGCACACACAGGTGAATAATATTTTGGCGACCTTCACTGAGTATGGAGGGGGCCTTAGGTTCACGTATGAGATCCCTCAAGAAAATGTTCTCCAGTTTTTAGACCTTTCGCTTCAATTAGGTGACACGCATGTGTGCTGGTCGTACTCCCCATGCTCCAAGAAAAGAATTTTGGATTTTAGTTCTGCTCACTCTAAGATCGTCAAGAGGGGCATTGCTCTAACATGTTTGGGATCCGCGCTAAAGAAATCATGTTGCCACACAATGGGAGCCAGCTTCTCAATGCAGGTTGAAAGACTCAGAAAAGCCAGCTATCCGTTACCACTACTGGCTAATGTAGCGGACACCTTGTTGAAAAAGGCAAAAGGCCTCCAAGCCAACAAACCAGATGTAGGAAAGACAAGACCTGTGGTAATCCCGTACCTCCACAAGACTTCACACAATTTAAAAAACGTAGCAAGTCGTTATGGGGTCCTAGTGGTTTTTTCAGCCCCGCAAAAAATGAGCAAAATTTGCTCTAGAGTCAACTCGGTAGCCGGAGGTGCCACAAGACACAGGTGCACTAAAAAACATGCCAAACCTTTTGTTCCGTGCACTTCAGGCGTGGTGTATAAGATACCACTCTCGTGCGGCAAGATCTACGTAGGTCAAACAGGCAGATGTCTTAATGACAGACTACGAGAACATGATTATTCTCTGAGAGCCACAGTGGGAGGACCTCTCGCAACACATTGCAAAGAGTGCAATTGCAACCCGCTATTCGGGGAAATAACAATCCTAGAGAGGCACAAAGATAAATTGACCCGCGAGGTGGTGGAAGCCTACCACAGCATATCCGCTGCTAATAAATGCATAAGTGTTGCATCAGTTGCCTGAGCAAGCAAGGAAACAGACTTTTTAACACGGACAATGAAGAACCCGCATAAGTCACGGGTGCCGCGAGACATCAGGCAAGCTGACAAAGCGACAGCCGACCACGGATGAGGTGTTCGTCTTCCCCTCTGACAAAGGTGACCCTGCACGAGCCAAGACTGATGCAAATACACCCTGCACCACGGCAACGTAAAGGCCAACAACGGTTTTGGTGTTTAATCAAAGAATTAGTGTCTCAAGCTTGTGCGCGCGAGGGAACACCCGACTTAGTGTTTTATAGTTCTGCTTCTTTTTCTTTCTTTTGTCATCTTTATGGGAATCTTGACGACGTTCTTCCTTCTCTTCATCTTTGTAAATATAGTTGTGAGTAGCGCTCTTTTCTGTCTCTTCTCTCTTCTCCATACGTGTGCGCTAATACCGTTCAAATGTCTAACTACCAACTAACCCAGTTATCAACCCTTTTATAACTTATCCTTTCCGCCTCTTAAAAGAGAACAGTTATTAGTGTTCGCAGTTATTAGCGTTCACTCATGATTGAAAAAAGCGGTTGAGTCACTGATAAACCATGCCGAAGAACGTCCGCTCTAGTTCACGTGCAATGTGCAAATCATTTGCCGGCAATGACGGGGGCACGCCGCCAACAAAAAGCGATGCCGAAATCGAAACTCACTTCCACGCTTTCTGCGGGGAGTAGCCTCTCGGCAAAGCGAGCGATAAGAAAGCGAGCCGCCACGGCAGCCGCGTCATGGCGCTGATAGCACGCACCGGTCGACGGTCCGCCGTTCACCTTCATATCGCCTGCGGGTGTACGTATGTGTCCACGGGACTTCAGGTAGGGCCAAGTAACTTTCGCCACGGAAGCCAAATAAAACGAGATGCGGTATTTTTTCTTGGCGCCATATGGTCCAGAAACACACATTGATCTATCTTACTTCCGGTTTTCGACATATCTTTTTTATGTTCCGCCGAGAAAAACATAAGAGGCGCTACATTTATTCTTGCTCATTGAAACATACGCAAGAAGCCGGTCAACCAGACGTTTTCTCGGCCACAGGAAGTTCCGTTATGACTTGTTTATGTTTATCTTGGAATAACATGCATGGTTTTTTGCGATTGTAGGAGTGTGGCAGATTCAGAAATATAAACTTTTCGTTATAAGCTCCACCACTGATTCCACCTAAGTTTTCTTAATCCTAAATTCAGACTGAACGGACATGTATTACCAGATTCACCACTCGCTGACGCTAACTCTGTCAAGTGGCCACGACCACTCATCTCTTCCCCGCTCCCCAAGTGCGGCCATCGGACGTCCATCTTGCATGTCGAAAAATCGGCTTTTTCGAGCGTTGCGAGGGTGGAGGCAGGGAGCTGAAAACACGGTTTCTACTCGTTCGTCGTCATTCGCTGAAGGAGGTTTCTAAACCTTGTGTAAACGGTGAAACTTGTCGTTGAGAACGCGTAGATTTTTCGAAAGACAGCGCCGCTGGAAAAAGTCACAACTCGTCGAAAGCAAGTCTCGCCTTCCTCGCAGCGTTATAAAAGCTTCCTTGGTACGTCCAAGTGCGGCGTCTTTGTACCTTGGTCCTTCGCACGCTTGGATACCGATCAAAAATCGACGCCGCGGCCAGGTTTTGAAGGTGTGTCGCGCGTAGATGTCCGCATCATATATCGGCCACGAATTACGTTCTGGATCGTCCAGCTGGTCTGACAAGTTGCTATCAATAAAGGGGGAAAATATGTGGTTGCTATTTTGCACTATTAACCCTGGCTTTGGCCCATATATACTCGAATAGATGACATGGCAGAACAAATAGAGCAACGCTATGGAGGAAGGTACGTCTTCGAACACAAAAGTATAAAACGGCGAGATTGAAAATTCCTTGAAACGCGATCCATATGGTCGTGTGCGTTTTGTTGCCCACCTCGCCGCCGCATCCTCCTTCCCCTCTTCCTTCGCCAGTGGATCAAGCTTGTTTCTGGTCCCCGAGTGCCGCAAGTTACAAATATAGTCGTCATAGTAAAGTAAAACGCTGTTCCCGAGGCACATATAAGGCTTCACGCACATTGCACTCGCAAAACACATCCACACGGCGTCGATCCTATAGATCGGTATCCAAGCGTGCACGGAGACGCAGCATTTCGGCGTGCCAAGGAAGCTTTGATCACGCTGCGAGACCGGCGAAACTTGCTTTCGACGGGTTGTGCTTTTTTCCTACGGCGCTGCGCTTTCGTAAAAATGTTCACGGGTTCTCAAAGGCCGATCTCAGCGTTTACGCAAGGATTAAATAAAAAGAAAGCTTCTTCGGCGAATGACGACGAATGAGTAGAAACTGTATCTTCAGCTCGCTGCCACTAGCGTCCGCAAGGCTCCAAAAGGAGATTTTTTGGCATGCAAGATGGCCATCTGGTGGCCTCACTTGCGGCTGCAGCGACCAAGCGGAATGCGCGATCTAGCAAATTCTTATATAGATCAGTGGCCACGACACTTCAAGATCCCTCCTTGACACTGATCTCCACTATTCCCAACTCCAACGCCCTATAGGTGGCGGGGCGGTAGTTCCAAGATGGCGGAAGAGACGGGGATAGATTCTCCAGGATTTCCCGTGCGCCTGCTCGCTGACGCTCGTCAGTGCGCTAAAAATTATTCATTTGTCTGCAAACGCAAAGTGGTTAGGGCGGGATCATATTACAGGTGACGTAAATGTTGATGCGCGTTAGCAAAATGAGCATGCTGATATTTAAAACTTGCAGAAACCTCGACTTGCGAAGCTTTGTGGTGGGCGAGCGCGTTTTACGCACCGGCCACGTCACTGTTTGTGGAAAAATATTTTTGAGGGTGATGAAGATATCGTGTTTGCGCTTTGCCTGGTTATTAGTGCTCTAAAACGTGAGCCACGTACGGTGACCATCAAGCTTAGGAAGAGCGTTCACAGTATTGATGTCTTCGTGTCACAGGCTCGCAACTCGCTGCTCACCGTCTAGGTTTTAGTGTATTGCAACACGTGTTCGAACTGCTTTATGGTTATTGATAGGAAATTTGTTACCGCAGGCTACCGTGCGGTGTAGTATTACAGCCGGAGGCTCGCGCTGCGCCCTTGAAGCACAATTTTCAGCGCGTGCCAGGAGCGTTGCCGTGCTCACGGTAGCCAACGGTAGCCTGCGGTAACCCTATGCTAAAACTGCCTATTACCATAATCGGCGTGTTTAGGGGTTTTATTTATTGCTGTACCGAAAATGCATATTTTAATATACCGTACTTTTTTGTACCGTGTTATTTGCAACGTTGAGCGCCAAAACTCCCCGTTCTAAGCTCTCGTTACGAACGGCTGGCTAACACAGACGCGCTTAAAATGCTTCGGGCATTTCTTTATTTACTTTGTAAATGCCTGAAAGCAAGTACCCGTATTCTATCTTTTAAAAGTGCTTGGAATAAATGGTCATGTTCCTATGGCCTTAAAACGCAAACCCATTCCCGACGTGTATTGCTCGACATCTCGTTTCGCGACCAGTCTTCTTCTACTTAGGGCAAAGAATAGACATTTCGTAGACCGTACGCTAGAGCTCTACATTTTTAGCGGGAGCGTCTGCCGTCACGTTGAGCACAGATCGAGCTGGCGGTCGTGCACAAGACCAGAAATCCGCAGCGTATGCGAATACGAAAAGTCCCTGACAAAATCAGACATCCCGCTCCTTCGTGCAATGCTGTTACGATGCGGAGCACAATAATTCCTATTTTAACGCGCTCACTTTTTTCGTTAAAACGGCCCCACGCGTCAAGGCCGACAGCCCCTGCCACCTTTTCCGCGCCGCCGCCGCCGCTGCCGTCCCCGTTCCTCTAGTTCTCCGCTCGTCCGCGGGAGGGCGAGCAGCGCGCTGGAGTTGCGAATAGGGCGCCGAATGGTGCATAGCTGCTCTCCGAGCCTGGTGCAAGTGAAGTCACCGGAAGTTCGATGCGTGTCCCGGAAGTCGGGCGTGTACTGGGCTTCATAGGGCAATCAGACAATATTTTGGTCCATGCTTTTTTTGTCTCTTTGATTGGGTTTTAATACTCCCGTTCTGAAGTAAATCCTTAGAATAAGGCATTTGAACATGAGACATACGTGCACTTGATCAACTAGGACATCAAAATTTTCACATCCAATGGCTCTCCAGGAGACTTCTCGGGTCCGCATGCGCTGTGACTCCGCAACAAGCAGGCTCTCTTGAGATGTGAAGAAAAAATCAAGCGCCCTGAACTCTGTTCAATTCAGCACCCGTAAGAGTTGAAAAGCCTGTCAAACGTTTACTTCCGGAACAAGCTGCCTTCATGCCTGTCCGGTGGCTTCATGCCTGTCTGCTCAATGCGCCGTCCAGCCCCCATAGACCTTTTTCGCAAGGGCGCCGCCGTCTTGAAATATCGTCACTTCCAGTATGGGCGAAAACATTGTTTTGCCGTCGCCACGCCAATAGAATGCATTTGGGAGAAAAGCGTAACCGTCCCCCATTCTCGTTTTGTCTCCCCTCTATTTTTTTACTATTTGCAGGTTGAAACGTTTTAATGTTTTTTCGTCGCCGATACCGGATATGCCTACTTGGCGGTCGGGGGCGAGAGTAAGCGGAAAAGGTCTATAGTGGAGATCAGTGCTCCTCGAGGTAATTCTTAAGAAGAACTAATATTTTATTTTTTGGATAATTTCGGTTATTGGTAAATAATTCACGGTAACGCTTGCGATTACGGTTACGATTTTCATAAATTTCAAATAACGGTTTCGTTCCGGTCACGGTTACTGATAAACTTTCATTCCTAAACGGTTTTCGGTTTCGGTTATGGTTACGGTTTGAGTCCCTGTTTCAAACGGTGTTGTTCACGTTACTCCTCAAATGTAATAAAATACCGTTACTCGTTACTTGGCCCTGAAAGTAACTAAGTACGTCACTCGTTCCTCTTCTAAAAACTAACTAAACAGCCTTAAAACTTGGGTTTCGGCTAGTTGGTCCATTACTGAATAAAAGGTTAAAAAGCGCGAACAAACGGGAAGCACCTGTCCTGTCGTCTGTGCTTCTTTGTTGTTCAGGGATGCTGAACCGAAATCTGGAATTCACAAGACAAGGCGGCAAAAGCGTGCAACGGGATGCTACAGACAGAAAAAAACATCACTCACCTCGAACGGATGACTGTATTTTTCACACAAAAAAAGCAGGCGCATTTGACAGATATGTTTACATCTTTTTTTCTCCGGGAAGGAGAGGGAACGGCCTCGCGTCTTCTCCGCCTCGCCGCCTTGAGGGGGCGAAGAGGGAAAGAGAGGAGGAAACGAGATATCTTGACGTCACGAGCCTCGTCGGCCTGGTTGAATCTCGACCTCGTTTTCCAGAAATACGGCCGTCCATTCGGGGCGGCGGAGAAAAGCTCACCGGAGAAAAGCTCACCGGAGAAAAGCTCGCCGGAGATAAGCTCACTGGAGAAAAGCTCACTGCAAAACTGGCAGATGCGGAGAAAAGCTCACAGGCCTTTGAGCGGATGCGAAGAAAAGCTCACCGATTTTTTTTTTTTTTAACTTAGCGGATTCTGCGTTAAACATTGCAATTTAACATAATTCGCATTCGTCACGTCATTAAAAATATGTCCACTCTTTTGCAATATTCTTGAACTTCATTGGGCATATTTACTAATTCATCAGAAATTAGTAATCACCCATTTTGTATATTAATGAAGCCGCAAGTACAAAATCAGAACATCGTACACCGGTAAAAAAGACAACAATTTATTGACAACTGGCAGGGTGCCGTCGGTAGCTCTGTCAAATAAAGATGTTTGCTCTTTGCGAGCTAATATGAATAGCGGTGTATGAACCGTTTCAGTTTCAAATGTTGTGTAGTGCCTAATAGATAAGTAGGTGTTTGTTGATGTAATCAGTGTCGGCTAAGCTGTTTTTTTTCTGTTAATTTCAATACTAAAACTTTAGTTGCGAGAACAGATTCGTCCTGTCGTGTTTGTTGTCTTCACTCCGTCGTCGTCGTTTGAGCGGTTTTTATCATGTATAACGTTTACCAACTCGCCCTATTCGCTACCTTACAGAAGACTACTTCTTATATTCGCGACTCCAGCGAACTATAGGGGGCGCGCTGGTCAGGCAAAATGGCGGACGAAAGGAGGTCGTTTTCGTCGTTCAGCACGCGGACCACCATAAATTTCTTGCACTGTAGCGTAAAATCGGTGTTTCACATGAAAGCATAGCGATTCTTCGATGGTAGATTCCTTCTTCTAGTCAATGCGTAGGAATGACACGGCGGAAGCATAAAAATAATTACTGTTAACGATATTTTTTTCTATGCTACCTACGAGTACCAAGCAGCGATAGTAGACGACAGAGTTGAAACGAGCTCCTCTCATGCGCTTCGCGGCGTTGCAGCTACGTGGCGTCGATTTCACTGAAGTCGCCAATAGGTCACGAGTAACAACGGTGCCAGTGTGCAGTTCTGAAGGTCATGGGTGGCTCGCCGTAGAAAGGCACTATCACACAAAGGCAACGTGTGGAAACACCAGCACGAACGGCTAGAACACGTGCTTCTTCGTGAAAGAAAAAAGTTTCGATATCCTACTGACTGTTTTGTCCTATTTTCAAAGGTTAACAAAAGCTTCAAAAAGAATTTCAGGCACCGCGTTGCTGTGCATGCACTTTCGGATTTTCGGCATTTACAGTTTTGATTTTTAGGTTTTAGGCAGATATTATTAAGTTTTCGAACTTTTTCCTGTTTTTCAAGTTTTCAAGTTTCGCTGCCTACAGAGTAAGCCACAGAAAACACTCGCCCGCAATTATAAATTTGGGAGCAGGGTTCTCCCCACAGTGGGCGGCGGTGGTTTTGCCTCTGGCTGATTGTCCACCTCTACTATGTCCAACCCACCTCCATAATTTACCCCTGCTGGACAAAATTATGCTTATTTTTAAAATGCACAATGCGCCACATTCAGTTTGGCAGAATTGTGCGGCACTATTCAACAAAACTGCATAATCCCTGCAAACAAAATTACTGCTGTGTGGCAGAGAAAGTGCCAAAAACACCAAAGGTTGCAGCAGCTGCCCCTTTCTCCTCCTTCAACACCCTGGAAATTGTCAGATGTCCAGATCTCAAGAATTCCTGAGGAGAACCCTGTTTGGGAGCAATATACCCAATAAGGTTAACAAATGATACAAAAAAGGACATTTTCTTTTTTACAAAGCTGACGAATTTTAATGATAATAAACTGATATATGTTACGCATGATCCAACAGCCTCCATATAAAAAGAAGAAAAAAAAATCGGTGAGCTTTTCTCCGCATACGCTCAATGGCCGGTGAGCTTTTCTCCGCATCCGCCGGTTTTGCGGTGAGCTTTTCTCCGGCAAGCTTAGGCTTTTCTCCGGGATTCGTCCATTCGAGATATCGCCTTACGAGTAGTGTTTTAGGGATTGTAGCGTCCCGCCTACAGCTCCTGCATTGGTTTCTGAAATCGAAATTTCGGTTCACCATCCCTTTAAATAAAAATTGCACCTAAAGTGTGCCCCTCGTACGGGTGTTTTCGTCCAAGTCTGCTAGGGGAAAGCGTTTAATTTTAACCATTTTTAGTTAGTACAATATATACCAATTAACCGGTTAAAAAAGTGCTCGCAACTGGGAGCATCGATCAATTATTCGGTAAATAAATGGATCAATTTCCAAGCTCTAATTGAAAGCATATTTGCGATTGCTGCGCGATATATATCAAGGCATGATTCGTTTTCCCGAAAAACGCTGTGTGATTTTGTGTGATTTTTTGTTGTTGTTTTTCACGTGTGTTCCAGCCATTAATCCCGTCCCGCATTATGCGCTTCTGATCCGCCATTTTTGTTTTGAATTTCAGTCGCAACGTCGCAACTGAAATTAGGGAAATGCAAATAAGAATATTACTTGCGTTTTTGCATCGTCAGCTTCCCGCCTGCTTTACAAGTGGCAACTTCAGCGTACCTCTGAGCTTCCCGCGTGCTTCCGGCCTTTCTAAAATGTACACATTTAGTGATTCTCAATTACGCTGAACAAGATTCTGATTGGTGCCATATGTTAATTTTTACTAATTGAAAAGCTAAATAACACATTTCAGTTATTTATTAGACGTATAACGGCAATCAGTCCCTAATGTTATATTCCCTTAGCCGTATAGCTTACCTACACAGAGCCGTCTCACAAACATGTGCAGTGCAGACCGAGCGCGTGGTTTTCGAAAGTGCCTCCTATTCACGTGATCTCGTACAAACAAAAACACTCCGCTGACCTAGGCTCACGCGCCTGCGCATTTGGCCTTACTGCAGGCATTTGTCAGAAGGAGTATATAGTGTTTTCACAAGACGTCAATCCGCTGTTTTGTTGTTAGATGTTAGTGCGATGAAACATAAGCTTTTCTGCGCTAACAATTTGAGCGCGTGATGTGAGTCTTCGGAGTGCTCGCCTTCTGCACGTGCCAGATGGCTCATAACAACAAAATGGTGGACGAATTGACGTCGGTGAAAACACCCTATAGCTTTCCCGATTTTTTAAAGCCAAGTTGTAAAACCTAATAAAAAGAAAACTTTCAGATATATTCTCATAGACGAGCTTTCCGCCGCATGGGAACTAAAATCTTCGAGCAGAATCGCACCACGTGAAACTGGCTTCGCGGTCTGTTTCTAAAATTGTCTGGCTCGGTCAGATTTCAGATATGCCACCAGCGGGTCTGTGACTTTTGAAGGGAGATAACTGTAAACTGACTCTCGTCAGTCTTCGTGTCGGCCCAGATAAACACCGAGGGTTCGGTGACCGCGTCGGTTCACGGTAGTCATCGTAAAATTTGATCTTCCCTCCCATTGACTTGCAGCTGGGCAGACGTCCGCCGGCGTCAATTTGTATAATTGCGTCACGTTAAAGACCCCATGTTAGCAGCCGCATTGCACTGACCAGATCGCCACTTTACGGTGGAAAGGGACGGTGCCGCAATAACACTGTTCGTACATGATACAGAAGACAGGGTATTCACTGCAGACAGGGTGACAACCTGATCCGCGGACACGACTAAAGCGTGCTTGCTTCATATATACGCTGTAAACATGCCTACAGACAGCTTTTTTTTTATGAGCAATGTGGCATGATTGTCATACAAGAAAGGAACAGTCTCAGACAGTAGCCCGCAGAGTCCAGAGTGCTTGTCGTATTTAATAACGGAGCGCACAAAACACACCGACACAAGAAAGGCAATTAGAACAGACGAGCGCTCAGTGGCAATGTCGCTGTTTTTCATTATGAATGACTACCAACTGGCCCCGCTCTCAAAGCTTCTGTATTTTGTATAAGTGTGCGTAGTGTGACCGTTGGTTTAGACACGACATTTAGAGGCGGAGATACTACTTAAATGTCATTAATTGGTTTCGGACGTAAAGCCCCCGAGTCGTATAAAAAATTATTTATTTATTTTTTCTCTCTCATTTATAGCGCTTTTACTAGAACGTTAAGCCAACTATACCCACGCCCTGCGCCTGCTCTAGCTTTAGAACGAAATAAACAATATGTTTACGCCGGATTTATTCTTTTGATTTTTATTATTAATACGCCTGCTCCCAAGATCTATGTGCTCCAGGATCCATGAGAAATATAATCCTGACCAAATTGTCCCGGAGAAAATGCTACGAAGTGTAATACCGAAAACAATCTTTCAAATTAAATTTTGTAGCAAATAGATTTTTTTTGTTTGTTTCTCCTAGCGGGCTGGGAGATGACTTCTAGCTTGTCCAAAGTTAAGTTACAAACGAAAATGGTTTGAGGCTTACTCACTCCAGTCGTTGAGACAAGCGGGGGAGAAAAATATGTAAAACTACAGAAACGTACTTCCAGCTGAAGTAACTGTTACCACAATATTTCGCATCAGTGGCACAACCGTAGATTTTGACGCTCCCGCTACTTTTTGCGTTCTCAGCTTGTAGAGAAACTGGCTGCATCAAAATGCACTTTGTGGAATACACGCATTTCTGACTTTATTTATCATTATTTATTTATTTACAATGGACCTACATCGCCCTGTGGGCATTATTGTAGGGGGGGTTAGAAAACATTATGACAAGTAGAAAAATAAAACGCCACTATCATCAAAGGACACAATATCTTCCGGCAGGATCGTTGCACTCTCTCGCGGTTTTGACAAAGAATAAATTAGCAAAACTGCCAGTCCTGTAAGTGGGAACAGCAACCTTTTTAGAATGATCACAACGGGAAGAGACGTAGGATTACTCCATAATACAGGTGGCTTTATCAATTCCTGTTTTGTTGTGAAAAACACGGTGAAAGAATTTTAGTCTTAGTTTTTTTCTTCTACATTCGGAGTGTTTCCCATACCAGCATAGCCTTCATATCTGTAACACTTGCATACGGGTCATAGTTGTTCAGTACAAAACGCGCGGCCTGGTTTTGAATTTTTTCTAGTTTATTAATAAGGAAGTCGCGATAAGGGTCCCACACAACGCACGCGTAATCAAGAATCGTTCTTACCAAAGAAAAATAAAGTGTTTCTTTAACGATTCGTGACGGGGATCTAAAATTTCGGCGGATAAAATAAAACATTTTACTAGCCTTTCCAATTGTACGTTCTATATAACTGTTCCATTTTAGGGAATCAGCAAATAGCACTCCTAGGTAAACATATTTCAACACAGTACATAAAACAATCCCGTTGATTAGGTAGCTTTGAGAATTGTGCAGCTTACTTCTCGAGAAACGAATATGTTTGCATTTACATAAATTTAGACTCATTTTCCATCGATTGCACCGGGAAGATAAAATATTTCTGTCGGTTTGTAATATGGCAAGGTCGTCTGACGTGTTTATTTTTCTGTATAATACGCAGTCATTGGCGAACAGTTTAATGTGAGACTGTATATTTTCGGTGATGTCATTTATGTATATGAGAAAAAGTAAAGGCCCTAAGACACTCCCTTGTGACACACCCGACGTAACCCGAATTGATATGGATATAGTACCGTTTAAAACAACGTGCTGCTCTCGACCTTCTAAATAATTTCGTATCCACTTCAGGACGTTTGGATCTATGTTTATCAAATCCAATTTATACAATACTAACTGATGCAGGACCATGTCGAATGCCTTTCGAAAGTCTAAGAACACGCAGTCGACATATTTCCTGCTGTCTAGTGATCTGGATATATGATGATAAAATTCTACCAGGTGGGTGTTGCAAGAGCAGCCACTTAGAAAACCATGCTGTGAGGGGGAAAAGAAGTCTATTGAATCCAGGAGCGAGTAAAGGTTACTATAAATAATGTGTTCAAACAACTTACATAAGATCAATGCCATTGAAATAGGGCGATAATTTTCAACCCTGGCTTTAGATCCTGATTTAAAAACTGGCGTAACGTTTGCCATCTTGCAATCCATTGGAACCACCCCCGTCTTTAAAGATTGACTGAATATAACAAAAAGATAACGGCGCTATAGATTCGCTGCACTTAAGAAAAATAACGGGGAAAATGCCATCAGGTCCGACGGTCTTAGTTGCATCAATACGCGCAGCAACCTCGCGACACCGTTCGTGTCAATTGTAATGCTGGGCATTACGCTTTGCTGTGTTTTGTAAGCCACTGGAAAGACCAGTCTTCCGAAAATACCGACTTAAAATACGAGTTAAAACATTCAACCTTCGCGTGTCTGAGTTTCCGGTTAGATTATTTGATCACCGATAAAATAGAGATAGGAGGACGAAATTGATGCGAGGGACATAATGCGGACTGACGGAGAATACTGCGATGGCACAATGCATATAGTTCTGTCGTTCTGCGTGAATAAGCAGTTGAAAGTTAGCGTACGGTGGTGTCCAGTTCTCCCGCTTTTGTAATTCTATACGAGCGCTATCGTGCATTCTCAAAAGGCGATTATGTTTGCGCAGTGAACTGAAATTCGATGCCTGGTAAACAGCAAAGCGCCGTTTGGATCTGATTCGTCCGCCCAATATCAACTTCGAAGCGCTTCATTATCGTCATATATATTCGAGAAAACGATTTAGCAAATATCACGATTGGCTTAACACTGCGATGGTCCATATTAATTGCGAGCCTCGGGAAGGGATTGCTAGATATCGGCCACCTCAGAGCTAGTCGCTTTCTAAAAGTATGTTACAAAATTCCTAAATAGAGCAAATTAATAATTAAACGCGAGATGTATCGAGCATTAAAGCAGCGATGCAGTAAAAAAAAGTAAAGGGGATTCGAAGTATTAAGAAATTTATTCGTGACTACTTCGTCCATGGTGTAGTGGGTCGACAGTATCGGGGACCCGTTTTCCGATGTCCATAATTTGTCCGGGATCATTTTTTATCTTCACCCATAATTCCTCGGTTCAGGCCAATGCTAAAAAAAAAAAAAAGTGCAGCGGCGGAAACCAGCTCATTTACTCTGGAGCGATCAAAGTCAATAAAGTACTTCCGGTTGGGGCTATCATCGAGCCATAAAATCACCCTGTACATCGTACAAAAGAAAATCTGCAGACACTTTCTGAGGCATGTTTCTTCCTTGTATGACATTGGTCATACAAACTTTATTTGCAGACACGTTCGCATCATGTGAACATGCTTCGGACTTGCTTGAGGCGTGACTGCAGATAATTCTGTCTTTATGTCTGCAGCGAACATCGCGTCTTTTGTACGAGCATAGCCTCCTCTATACTGACAAAGCCTGGCAGATCGCCACAAGAAGAGGCCGCCGAAATGAAAAGGTAGAGCGGCAGGCAACGGATGAAAGAAGAGCCACGTGACGGGCGCCCCGCTGCGGTGAGACGCCGAAACACACTTCTCCCGAGCGATGGAATGTCGCGGCTCGTGCTCCTCGCGTTGCTCGCGCTACCGCTTCTTTTCTCGACGGGTTTGAAAACCAGGTTTCGAGCCCTCGCCGCTGCAAAAGTTGTGCGCTGACGTCCAAGTTTCCCCAATAAACGGCTCTGGGTTCCCCGAGAAATGCTCTGTGCTACCAGATCCCCGCGCTCCAAATCTGCGACCGGGCAATCTATAGATGGCTCCGTCGTCGAACTGCCAGGCTTTGTGAGTATAGAGGAGGATTATGGTACGATATATGAGCCGTATGACTTCGTCGCTAGAGTTCGTGCGTACGGCACGTGCTTTGCTTGCTTTCGGAAGCGACGAACAGGCTGGGCTGTAAATTCTCTTCGCCAACCCTATTGGCGTTCATATTTGCGGCGCTTGAATGCCAACTCAATTAACGAGTTATTAGGACATTTTGAACGTCACTGCTTCGAAATAAGTGAAGTCATAATGTTGTAAATCAATTACGTGAGCGCCTGACTGCCGTGTAGATTCTTTTACTGTTTACAAACATGAACCGCCGCTCGCGTGCCTAGCTATACTTCCGTTCGCTCCGCCTCTGCAGGCCTGTCGAGCTTCCTAATGTCAACGGTGATTGAAAGCATAAATGCTACACTGACAACAAAGTTAGGGATTTAACGAAGGCCTTCGGATGTACAATTTAACGCCTTGGAGAAGACAACTTGGTTTTCAAGAATATTCAAAAAATTTGAACAGATTTCGCGTTTCTTCGTTCTTTTGGCGTTCACCTGCAGAAAAGACCGATCTCACCAGCAGTGGCGTCACAAGGGGGGGGGGGGGGGCGGGGCGGACCGCCCCGGGTGCAGGGCTCAGGGGGGTGTCGCGGCGGGCCACGAGAGCGGGGGGGGGGGGGGGCACGCAAAAGCGTTGGGGGGAGGGGGGGGGTTGCGGCGGGCCGCGGGAAAGCGGGGGGGGAGGGGGGGGAGTCACGGTGGGTCACGCGAGAACGGGGGGGGGGGGGGGGGGGGGTGTTGAGGCGGGCTACCGCCCCGGGTGCCGCTGACCCTCGTGACGCCACTGCTCACCAGCCAGTTTGGCTTCGCCACCGCTGCCGCGATGCATGTGATGACCGCTACAGGGGAGTAGCGGTTCAACCACTCTTGAGGTCCCTCCTGGGGTGGAGAGGGGAGGAAGCACCCCGAGACTGAAACTCCGATATGGACTTTTATTGTCCGACTCGGAGCTCGGTGCGGGCGCTCACCCTCTTGGGCAGGTACGTCGGCTTGGGACACGCTGCGTCTCGGGGTCGCAGCAGGCTGGTACTCGATGATGCTGGCCCAGTCGACGAGGTGTGTCTGAGAGGGATCGGCAGTGTCGATAAGGAGTCTCGGAGAGTTGGGGTCGTCCGGCGTCTTGCCCCGGAGGAAGCACGTCCCTGCTGCAACGGCGCGGTGTCGTCTTGCCCAGACCCGGCAACTCGATGTCTCGCAGTCGTCCCCTCCTTGGGCAGCCAGGCACCGTCCGAAGCTCTTCCCGTCTCAGAGTCTTCCCGATTTCCACATCTCGTCCACGGTCCAAGTCCGCCTTTTTCACCTCCACGGTCGCCCTCTCATCTCGCCCTCCTTCCCTCACGTCCCTCGTAGGCCTCCCTAGTCCCCAAAAGCGAAAGATGCCAAATTCCCAGAGACTTCCGTCTTTGCGTGGCGCCGGCTCTCTTAATTGTTCTTTTGGAATCTGGGGTCACTGGGTGTCAAAGTTGAAAACACCCCCACAGACGCGAGTCCCGCTTCAGGCACTTTTCGGGTTTACAGTGTCGGGCCCCTTTGGCGCCAGTCGGGTCCCCGCCGACGACTTTGTCAGGGACCTCCCCTCTCGGCGGCCCTCAGGCGGTAGCTGTCACTCAGCCCGACACGGGCCATAATTCACGATTCCGTCGGCGCCCTCCGCGAAGGCTCCATTGGAAAAACACGTCCATGCCCGGGACTTCACACATCGAAGGATCTTTAGTCTTTCTGCACGTACCCCTACCTTGCTGGAGCTCTGCGTGTGCATAGTACGAGACGGCACTAGCCGTCTCGGGCACTGCTGCCTGTTTCTTGTGAACTAAAGTAATGCCGGCTTCACGCATGCGCCGAACGCTTGGCGAGATCGGTTTATGTGTGGTGAACCGTTTCATCGACATTTCAAGCAGCGGTTGCAAGCTGGGCTTTGTTCATTGTTTTTATGAACCGGAAGTTTCCTGAGACGTCAATAACTGGAACGCCACCTGGTGGCGTTTGTCATGAAAAGGGTCTGGCTTGCACGTGACGTCATGCAAAGAGCGCTCCGATGGCCACCAAGGAAGAGGGGAAGGAGCTCCCCCCTCACCGGGACCCTCTTTTGTATCTCCCAGATTTGCCGAGACGTCGCTATTCTCCTCCCAGAAGGTTATAGATTAACCCGTCACTTAAAATTCGTACAAAAGCAGCTTCCTTTTCTCTTTTTCATGGCGGCCAAAAATTACGCGGTATTACGTCAGTGCAATTAAGACATGGAACGTAGCTTTAGCAGGCTTTTTATACGATCAGAACGTGAAAATTAAATTAGGTTGTACTATGGACACATTAAACGGTCTTTAAAATGTCCCACACATTAAAGAAGCTAAATAAAAGCTTTAATTAATAGTCATCTACCCGATATTTTTTTTTCTCTCTGTGTGTGTTCTCTCTTCATAATCAAAGGCGATCAAAGGCCGACTGCAGCAGCAAATCTGAACCGACGCTTCGCTGGTTATTTCGGGATTGCAAGACTAAGGCAAGGCCGACCAATGGTAAGAAACAGACACGTAAACAAAACGTACACTCAAACCGAAAAACGTGCGTTCTCTTTGCGTCCATTCCGCTGACCGACATTGACCGCGCTTAGCCCACTACCCCCGCTTCCGCGTTCTCTCTCGCCGGAGGCCAACGCGCCAGAAGATACTTTCGCAACCTCAAGTTTCCAGCCGCACCAAAGCCGGAAGCCTATGAGCCCTCAAAGTGTTATCCGAGGTCGCGCTATACTCAGCCTAATCCGAGCAACAATCTGCCACCCCACCAAGATAGCGATCTACGAAGAAACGCCGACGACGCCGACTGGAAAAGTTTATTTGGAATGCAGCAAGCGCGTCCGCCGAACCCAGACGCTCTCCCCCTCCCCTCAAGTGCTCGAGCGACCCGGCCGGAAAGTCCGTTCACGTGGTGGGAGGTTGGAGCAGTTGGAGGCCGCGGCAGCGCCGGCGTCTACGTCATGGCAGCGTCCCCTACGTATCCTCGGACGTCAGGCCTCTCGGCGGCGCTACGGTCGCGCGGAGGTGAAAAACCGGCCGAGCCCCTCCTCCACGCCAGAGATCTCGCTCGACTCGTTCCGCAAAACACGCGTTCTCCGCGCTCAGAGTTTCTCCGCGAAACACAAACATGATTAGCCTCGCCAAGTACAACCACGCCGGTGTCACCGCGGAAAGCCTAAAGTCGCTGTGGAAGCAGGTCTTGGATTACTACTCGGCGTCTCACGCGGCCGAACCCTGCAAAGAAGCTCAGCGAGAAGAAGAACCCGAGCTCAAGTCGTACGAAGAGGCTCCGGCCTTCTTGCAGCAGAACCCGTTCATCAGGACGGGATACCGATGCAACCTGGAGCTTCGTCGCTGCTTCCGCAGCATGTTCCAGTGGAACAACGAAACGCTCAACATCTGGACCCACCTGGCCGGTTTTCTGATCATCCTCGGGCTTCTGGTTCACGACCTGCTTTTTAGGCTCGACGACGCCCGGCCGTCTCCCATGGATCGCTTCTACTGCATCGCCCTCTGCGCAACCTACATGACGACTCTCCTGCTGTCTGTCGTGTACCACACGTTTAATTGCCACTCGGAGCATTCGTACAACTGCCTCCTCAAGTGGGACGTCTTGGGCGTCGCGCTCAGCCTCAGCGTCACCTTCATCTCTGGAGTCCACTACGCCTTCGCCTGCAGGGCGGACCTTGAGACCATCTACAACGGCATTGAAGTGAGCATGGTTGTTATCGTTCTCGTGCTCAACTTCGCCCCCAAGTTCTCCGGGCCGGAATTCGAGAAGGCGCGACTCGTCGTGCTCAGCGCTCTGGTCATCTTCGGCCTGGTACCCACCGCCCACTGGTTCAGCCTGAACGGAGGATTCGCGGCACCCATCGTTCAGCTGCTTTTGCCGCGCATCGCCGTCATGTTCCTCTACATGGGAGTGGCGTTCACTGTGTACAAGTACCGCATACCTGAGTGCTTCTTTCCCGGAAGGATGGACCACCTGGGCTCGAGTCACCAGATCTGGCACGTGGTCGTCTTCTTGTCCCTGGTGTGGTGGCACGAGACGTCTTTCGCCTACTTCAATTACATGAAAGACAAGGAGTGCGCCATCCCAGTCGACCTGCTTGATGCCGCTCCGTGAAGAAGTTTGTTCAAGATCGTGCGAACACTATTCAAACCGGGGCGCAGGTCCTCATGACGGGACCAGTGCTCCACGAAGAACCTCCGCTGATGGCCGGGCACCGTGGCTCTATCTGAAACTTTCGTTTACTCTGAAAGAATCGTCATCTAGGCCGTTGACTATATAGGTTTCTCCTGGCCACCGTGAGAGCGATGCTTATCAACCGTACATAAGCTTAACCCTCTCGAGTGAGACAACCAGAAAGCTCAAACCTCTCCAAATCTGGTTGATGTCTTCGACTTCGATAACGCTGCAGGAACGTGCCAACTAGGGCCACTCTATTGAGAACCGTGTCCATTTCAGTCCCTTCGGACGAGAGTGGAAAATTGGCGTTTTATCACGTGACACATTCGCGGGTTAGCGAATCGTTATGTCCGTGGTATTTCCCCAATACAACCTTCGAGCGGAGGTCAGATTTTGCCGACGTTGCCGTGAACGCTGCCCAAATGAAACGACCTTCATTTGCGTCAAGGACTGCCGTCTAACCGAGATCTTGATCTTGAACGCCGTCTTTTCACCATCACGAGTTCGTTAAAATTGCGACATGTAAAACCGACGATGAAAGGGCAATGCGTATTTATGTTGATTTCGATCTTCTAGAGGCGTGAAAAAAATGTCTTTAATTCACTGGACGATCTGCATCACGCATTAAAATAAATGTGTCTGAAACTACATTTACCTTGTTCCTGGCATCGTTTCATTCTTTTTGCCTTTTCAGTGTCCTTTTACTCGATCCAGAATGTTTTTCTCTTGCAGATATTTCCTCAAAGCAAGTGCTGTGAGAGTTACTTTTGGAAGCCTGGCATGGTCAAAAAAAGACATTGCAGCAAATTCACCGGATAACGCGCTTTTGAATAGGCTACTTTGTTGTGAACAATATTCGTAAACGTTCACTGCCGAAAAAAAAAAAAGCTTCATGTTATTGGCAGATGTGGATATACGGAAATATACACCGGATGATACAGAGAAACATACAAGCATTCAATGAAAGTGGCGATGCAGGCGAGTTGGGTCCTTCTTACAAATTGGTGTTACAAAGTGCAATAGACAAGGACTTTTTTTAGTGAAAAACCCGAGACTGAGGTATTGACAGACGACGACAAGGAAGAGAAGGAGAGCGTCTCATTTGAGACGTTCAGTCTCGGGTTTTTCACTAAAATGTTTGATATACACCAGCTTACTTGCGCCCTTACGTCCTGCAGACAAGGACAAAGATAGGCAGTAGGCAAGATGAGTGGGGAGGGGGGGATGATAAGACTGCCAGAGAACTTTTGGAAGCGTACGAGATAAAAAGGAGAGATAAATGCGTAAGCCAATCTTTGGTTTATGAACACAAAAAAAGATTGCCTTTCTGAGCACGTGTCGACGCGATGATAATGTTGTTTTCCTCGTTGAATCTATGCTTATCACCTAGGCGAAAAATGCTGAGTCACTGGGCAGTGGACGCATGCGCGGCATCTTCCTGGAAGAGAGCTACTCTGCACACTCAGAACGCCTCCCACAGCCCAGTAGACAAACCTGGCAGCGCCCAGAAGGCAAATATTTTAGAAGGTCTAGTAGATCAAGGAGGTTATAATGGGCAGAAGGTGGCGTCCGGATACTTGAATCCAAGTGTAATAAAATAGGCGTGTCCACGGAGTGTCTTCTTATCCTCTCGGTTGTTGAGACGATCCATTTCTTGTCTATTTTTTTTCTCTCGCTAAGTTACACATCTTTTACCACAGTCTCGGATAATTTTCATAATGGTTAGGAAACTCGGTTAACGGACGTCGCCATTAAAATATGGGGCAAACATACGCGTTGTCCTGGCATTGCCGTGGCAACGCGGTTGTTTGCCCCACAGTTTCATGGCGGCGCCCACTGAAACGGTGTGGAACAGGTGAGATTATGAGCCCGACGCTTGGCCTAACCAGTGGGAAGTCGACGCGTAGCGGACGCTCTCGACACCGCGCTGGGAACGTCGTCTAGAGCCGGTCGTCATAGCTTGGATTTGGGAAGCGAGCGTGTCTGTCGTCTAAAGCACGAACGCTGAGAATGGCACCGCTGGTTGAGAAAGCCGTATACAAGACCTGCTTCCTCTAGGTGAGAATGCGAATTCGCATCGAAACTTCTTTTGGTGCGCCTATAGTGTCGAGAGCCAGCCGCGAAAGCGAGCAGACGAAGCAGACCGCAGGCACGGGGCAGATGTGGCCTAAGCCAGTCGACCGAGCGGTGAGCAGACGATGGGAGCTTGGATGAGGGCGCGACGGTGCGCAAGGCAGTCTGGGATTGAGTTCTTTTTCCGTGTTCGCTGGGCATTACTATATATGCCGGGTCCTTACCAGTTTAAACGTCCTTGGTCTATAGTCAGATACAACGTAAGAAAGACAGTGCGAGGAAGAAAATGGCGCGCACGAGAAAAGCCGTCGTGGAAAGGAGGTCGCTCTTCTCCACTTTAGCTTTACCAGTTTCGGCCCGTTTCCCCCTCGCACTGTCTTTGTTATGTTGTATCTGACTATTAGATTCCGAGATGATGAAGTGGCGCCACCTGGCGGCCCCTTGCGCTTCGTCGGTAGCATGTAGGTTGAGTTGTATTGTTCCCAATTCAGGCTTGATTGGTTAATTTGAACCAGAGTCTGAGGTTGCGTGTGACATCATTTTTTTTTCGCTGCACATCTCGCCATAGATCAAGCTCAAGCAGTGCGACAACAGGGGCGTCGCGACCCGGAACAGGACCCGGTGACCCGGTTTCGTGTTATCGAGTGACCACGACCAAATCGTTCGTCGTCGTGGCTTCAGAGGCTTGTCAAGTGACCAAACAGGTAGATTCTGGGACAGCATAATTTCAAGAGCGAGTTCTCTTTCTTTCTTTTTTTTTTTTTCGGTCTGTCGGGAAAGGCAGTTAGAGAAAATAGATTCCAATCGCGACGATGGCCGAGCAGACATAAGACTTGTCACTCGGACCGCCGTTTTTTTGTTTTTTTTCGCGATTTGCTCGCGCGATTTTAGAGAGACAGACGAAAAATAAAGTATACGTTCCACGTAATGCGACGGTAATCCATAGAGTGTTTATTTGAGCTTTCGATAAAAAAGAACAGCAAATAGATTTGACGAGTGTGCCGCTGCGACAAAAGCATACGCCAGCACCGCACAGCCAGTGTTGGAACTAACGCGTTACAAGTGACGGCGTTACTGGTAACGCGTTGTTTTTTTTAGTAACGAACTACCGTACTCGTTATAATCACAAATGATTAACGAGTAAAGTAATGTTGTTATTATTTTACGGTATCTCCAATCAAATTACGTTAACCCTTACTCGTTACTTTTTATTAAAAATGGCCGCATGATTCATTGAAAACAAACTAATTTTTATTCTGTACACTACGTAAAAGTGGCAAAGAAACCCCAACAAAGCTCTTTAAAAGCGGCGTCATTTCAAATTTTTTTTCGGAAGAAACTTTTCACGTCCCCACGACCGGCCCCAAAAGGCGCGAGATTATCGCTGCGCAGGGCCCCTAAGCGTCCTTGGAGTAGTTAAAATTAGCGTCGCCGTACCCTGAGCCGCCGCCTTGCTGGAAAGAGACATCCGTTCAGAAGGCAACATTCTGCCGCCGCTCGAAGAATTTTGCCTCAGCGTCCCTAGCTACTCCAGCTGGTCACATCCTTCTCTTCAATAACAAATAAATTATCGTTATGTCAACGACAGAAAGGATAAACTCTAGTTTGGAAGCGATTGCGTTCCCACGCTTTAAACAAAAACAAGAGTGTCAGCGGTTGCCGGGTGCTGACGTGTCGTTAATCGGAAATACACGTTGGTTCGTAAAGAAATAAAAAAACGTTTATTTTACCGGATGAACGTTGATTAAATGAAGAGGTCCATCTTGCGTCCGTTACGTGGCGTGCATCCGGCCGTTCTTTTCAGAGCAGTTTCTTCTTCCCAGGCAGGTTCTGTAGGCGAGGTTCAGTTCTCGGAACCGCGCTCGCAAAGCGTCACGTGTTCGAAGATATACATTACACATCTCGCCGAGGCCAGACAAACAAGCTGGGCCAGCTAACAAGTAGCAAGGTTATAGCAGCATTGAACGGCGACCGACACCAGATATAAACAGCCGCCACATACTACAACTGAAACAGAAATTAACGACAAACTAACGTAAAAGTAACGTCCGTTAGTTAAGGCAAGTAACAACGCCGGTATTTCGTTACATTTTCAAAATGGTAACGGAGCTTTGTAGCGCGTTATCTTTTTACAAGCTAACGAATAACGCTATTTCGTTACTTATTTTCGGTAACGGGCACAACACTGTCCGGAACCCCTGAATCGAACGTTTCCTTTCCTTTGCTCCTTGAAGCCGGGAGGGCCCTTCCTTGAAGCCGGGAGGGCTTCACGGCAAAGTATCCGGGCGGTGCTGGCGGCCATGAAGCTATCATAAGATTCCATCGTAAATTACACACAACTTCAGATAGTTTCGCTTGGCGTATTCAGATTGTTTTCAGGTTTCGTCCTAGGCACGTTTTGGGTAATAGCAAAAACAAAATACACGTGGTGAACAGTTTCTGCTGCTGCGCGCTAAATCACACACCCAAAGCAAATCAAAGCGGACAAAATGCATGTCCTCGTCACGTGATACTGGCCCCTACGTCAGCATCGAGCGATCGAAGCGCTTCAATCGGTCCCGCTCGAGGCTAATAGTCGGCGAGTGGTTAAAAGGAAACACGAATCTCTTTCCACTTCTGCAGAGCCAAGGCTGAAGAGGCGGCGATCTCCTCGCCAGCGTTCGCTGTGCTAAAGTGACAGAGGTGGGAGGAGCTTCCATCTCACTCCTAACCTGTCACCGACTCTAGTTGCAGTAAATATATACAAGTTCAGCGCTCGTCTTCTCTACTGCCTATCTCTGTCCTTGCATATAGTGCGCTGTATCCACCAATTTGTAGTACAACCAATAATAAACTTGACTACCGAAAAAAAAAAATCGGAACATAGGACAAAAAAAGTTTAACCAAAACGAAATTGAAAGAAAAAAAAAATTGTTTAACAAGGAATAGAGTGCAACACTGCGCGCGTTGCACTCTGGGAACTAGTTGGCCAGGGAGGAGAGTGGTATGGTTTCGGTTCTGATCGACACGTCGACAAGGGATCATACACGGAGCGTGGACGATCAACAGCCGTCATCTCATGTTTCCTGGTCCCGAGCGCGTCGTTTTCGGTCTCTAAACTAACCAAATGGACAGATTTCGAAGCTTTAGCGCAAGCCCGAACCATACGTAGAGTTTGTCTTGACACGTGCTTGTATTTTTGTACTCGAGCCTTTCTGTTTTCGTTTCGAGGTATGTGCACGAGCCAGTGCTGGGAATCTCGACCCTGCGAAGCTCGGGGATCTTGCTTGTGTACGAGTTAACAATTGCTGTAACAACCCATACGTACGCGTACACCGAGCTCGCACATTTACATTAGTGTTGCTGTTCAGAAAGCTGCTACTTGTTTTGTGCGTTCACTGACAAAATTACCTTTTTTTTTTCAATTACTGTTTGCTCTCAATACGCCTGAGTACGCGAGGTAAAAGTCGGAGATGCCATTGAGTTGCTAACATCGAACACACTTCTTATCTCTTATATATCTGTATAATGACCCTCAGCACTGCACAAGTGAAGTCCCCACCAGGTTGCATTCCACTAATTTATTATCGCATATGCGCATGAAGTTATCCTGCAATCACATAGGCACATTCGCACATACAAACGGTTTTTAAGAAAGCAACAGTCGAGCACCTGCATGAAGAATGTCGTACCGTTTGCCGGACGGCACGTATACGGGCGTGTACCCCGATGCGGTGCCGAGCTAAAGGGTTTCATCCGCATTTGACGGCTGCTAATGGCCATAAGATTTGCTATCTATCTGCTTTCTACCTGACTGAGTATACCGAGTTAATTTCAGACCCATCGTTAACACACAGATCTTGGGCGTCGGTAAAGGCTTGTTCAAAAAGGCTTAGCGAGAAGTAGTGGACGCTTGTTTGGACCTCCGTCGTAGATAGCCGATCTCAGCGTTTGCGAAAACTTAATCTCCAATCAGCATCAAATTTGTGGGAGCCACTGGTTTCCCTCCCCGAGAAGGCGTAAGCCGCGGACGTTCCGGCCGGAGTTCTCACTCTTCGAGCTGAATCGTCCCGTATCGTGTTGGAGAGAGTGCGCCACCTTGCTGGCCTACTCTCTCGCACTCCTCCGCGCGTCTCCCGTTTCGGGCGGACCAGCGAGACCGCGCAAGGGAGAGTCGGGCTTGCCCTCCGAGTGGACGGCCGTGTGGCCGGGGAGTCCTGGATTGGACTCCGGGCAACGGGTCGAGTCGCGGCGCGAGCTCGTCCGACCGGCGATGACTCCACGCTAGAGATTCCCCTGGCTCTGACAGTCGGCGTCCCCACTACCTGTGGACGTCCGTCTGCCGAGAGCCTTGGCCCGAACTCCTGCGACGACGGGTAGCGGCGTGAGCTCGTCCGACCGGCGATGACTCCGCTTGCGATGACCCCTTTGGCTCTCAGGTCGGCGAACGCTGCGGACACACTGTGTCCACGGCTCGCTTGACCACAGTGTCTTGTTGGGGACCCCTGGTACTCAATAAACGCTGTTGGATACCGGGATCATCGTTGTTGGCATGGCGTTGGCCGAACCCGGCGTGGCGACCGCCCTCGCTGGTAGTAGCCGCCGGCCGCGTGGTGGGACGAGCATCGGATTCCCCTTTGAGCACTGGTCCCCGGACGTAAAGGTGCGTAATCCTCTCTCCTTTATTCCCACAAAATTGCGCCCAACGTGGGGCCATGGCACCTATTGTTGTCGTGGCACTGCTCCGCCGCGCCATGCCAAGATGGCGGAGCCTCCCTCGAGGAGGCCGGCTCCCTTTGTGAGCCGCCATGATGCGAATTCCATCGGTGCCCGGATTTGGGAACCACGTCCAAGAGCCAGCCCGGAAACCTGAGTGATTCACGATTTGTTCATTCTCTTCTCGTGTCTTGCCGCAGGAGACGCGTTATCGTACCTGTCGCCTCTGGTGATGGGCGTCGCTAGCAACAGTCACCCCACTGCCTGACAGTTGCCGACTTCGCTGCCAACGCCCACCTAGTTCGAGGGTCTTCGCCTCTCGCGGCGTCCTCAGAGCCTCCGTGCCACGGAAATCGCGTTGCGTTGACCCCCATGGGCCTCGCGACGAATGTTGCTATAGTCGGTTGCAAGCTAAGAAAAAACCGGAAATGCCTCTCAGAGGAAAATGTAATCCTACGCCGAGAAACGCCAGCCAATCGTTTTCATGACGTCACGATTCCGTGGACCAATCGCGATCCTTTTGAAAAAACAAAAGCTCAACATGGCTGCTGGCCTTAGCAACGCGACGCTAGTTTCTCGTGACAATTATTCTGCTTTTTTGCACCGTGTTTTACGTGCCCGAGGTTACGCCACGAAATCTTAATGGTATCGGCTTGCGTTTGCAGCAGTTTTTGCGCGACAATGTGAGAATCCAGCGACGCTATCGCCATCGAAAATTTCGAAGCGGGCGCGAGGCTTAGCACTGCTGAGAGGTATCTTGGACAGTATCTTGGACAGTATCTTGGACAGAAAATGAACTGGGAAGACGGTACATTGGACGTGACTTTCTTTCTTTACTAAACAGCTATTTCGTTGACAAAAAGGTATTCTAACTTATTGAAACGTCCTGAATGAATGAAATAAATATTGTAGTAGTTTAAGACACGTTTACTGGAGGAAGAAAAAGCAACGTTGCTAGCGAACTACTTTCTCGACGGCGGAGGCACTTCAGATGGGCGCAATGCGCTTGTGGGTGAAGCTAAAAGATTGTTCTCAGGTTGCATCCGACTATAGCAGCAAAGAGCTTATGACGGGTCAGCGGGACAATCTGGGTTTGTAAATATGCGCGTTTCTTTGACACTGAGTTGTCGGACTCTCCGGGAGAGTCGGGCGGTGCGTCTGCCATTACCGTCGCCAAGTAGCTCGTAATGCTACCGACGGGCTCCGGCAGCTGTAGGCCACGCATCCGCCGGCGTCCAGAAGCAGTTTTCATACTGTGGGCGCGCGCGCTGTACGCCACTTGTATTGTGGTTGGTGCGAGGGTTTTCTTCGGGATAAATTGGTTTTGCTGACACCTCTGAGCTTCTGCTGATTTCCGAGATTAACGTATTTCCGTTATAAAAATGGCACAACGCATTAGAGACGGGCGGCCTTTTAGCTACCCCGTTCCGTGCGCTTCGCTAGGGATGCGTGCAGCTCGAAAACTTTACGGAGTTAGTTGTTTTCGCAGTCCCCGGCCCGGCTCCTTGGTGCAGCCACCGCTGGCAGCGGAGAGTCGCTGGCTCAGTTCCCGGCGACTTCAGTTTGCGTACGCAGGGTGCCCTCTAATTCTGTTAGTAGCACCGCGTGGCCTGCCCTCCAACTTGAGCCTCCCACCCTACGGTAGGCCGGTTAATGTACGGAGGCAGCCGAGTCCAGAAAAGATACAATGAGGACCCGGTCAAAACCTGTTTTCGGGGAGCATATTGCTTCCCCTCGGTGGCAGTGTGTCGACCAAGAACAATGACCTCTCCCTTCGACCTTGCCATACTGCGGGTCTGGAGAGGGCGAAGAAATGCCTCCGGGGCGGGGTGCTGCGTGGGCTCTTCTTTCCGTCAATCAGGAAGATGCTCGCGCCCCCCTTTTTCCCTGTCATCCCCCTCTCCGTGCGACGGCGGGGGACACCCCGAGTGGCTGGGCGGGTCCTGCCGGATGTGCGTCATCGCTAACGCTGCCGGGAGTTTGCGCACCCGACGGCGGCCAAGAGCAGCAGACGGGGGGTGGGGGGCTGACTTCCGGCCGATCCAAGATGGTCGCTGTCGTTCTTCAGTCGTCGGACTAGTCGGACCTCGCCGAGACGCCCAGCTGAACCAGGCTTCCTGATGCGCGCCTGGTCACGGACGTCACCTGATGCCGGCTCCGAGGCGCTCACTTGACTTGGGTGACCGGCGTTCCCCTCGGCACCGGTCACCTGCACCCATGTCACCTGCGCGCGTCACCGTGTCCGCTTCAACGGAGATCGGACCACGACGAGTCGACGTCGTGTAGAGTGAGCCGAGCAACACCGCCGAACATCCACGTCTGCATGTGAGTGGCGCTTGGTATTTTGAAAGAACTTCGTGTCGACCCCTTCGTTCGTCCGGCATCGAGGAACTTTTCTTGGTTTCGTTCGACGGCACCGGAGTGCATCGCCCCACGAGTCCATCATGAACTCCGGTACGTCGAACATTTACGGTGGCGGTTCCGGGGGCTGCCGGGGACCCCGACTCAATGTATTTTATTTGTAAGCGCGACTGATACCCGTGTTGTCAGCGTGCAGGTCTTTTATTTTGGGGGTTTGAGAGCCGGCGACCCTTTCTCTGAAAGGGGTGCCAAATGTCTTAAGGAGGGGGGGATTGTGGGAGCCACTGGTTTCCCTCCCCCGAGAAGGCGTAAGCCGCGGGCGTTCCGGCCGGAGTTGTCCGGCTTCGAGCTGAATCGTCCCGTATCGTGTTGGAGAGAGTGCACCGCCTTGCTGGCCTACTCTCTCGCACTCCTCCGCGCGTCTCCCGTTTCGGGCGGACCAGGGAGATCGCGCAAGGGAGAGTCGGGCTTGCCCTCCGAGTGGACGGCCGTGTGGCCGGGGAGTCCTGGATTGGACTCCGGGCAACGCGTCGAGTCACGGCGCGAGCTCGTCCGACCGGCAATGACTCCACGCTAGGGATTCCCCTGGCTCTGACAGTCGGCGTCCCCACTACCTGTGGACGTCCGTCTGCCGAGAGCTCTGGCCCGAACTCCTGCGACGACGGGTAGCGGCGTGAGCTCGTCCGACCGGCGATGACTCCGCTCGCAATTACCCCTTTGGCTCTCAGGCCGGCGGGCGCTGCGGGCACACTGTGTCCACGGCTCGCTTGGCCGCAGTGTCTTGTTGGGGACCCCTGGTGCTCAATAAACGCTGTTGGATACCGGGATCATCGTTGTTGGCATGGCGTTGGCCGAACCCGGCGCGGCGACCGCCCTCGCTGGTAGTAGCCGTCGGTCACGCGGTGGGACATCGGATTCCCCTTTGAGCACCAGACCGGTCCCCGGACGTAAAAGGTGCGTAATCCTCCCTCCTTTATTCCCACAAATGTGAGTCGGAGATATATGATGACACAAGAAAGACTCCATAGTAACTTTTGTGCAGTAGTGAGATTGATTTTATTACGTTTCTTTAAAAGTTCGCGCGCCAACGTTGGGCTCAACTTTGAGACTCCTGTGACAATGCGACTTGTTTTTTACCCAATAACGTAACAAGAAGCGGACGTTTGGCAAACAAAATACGTGTAGGGCTCAAAGTAAACAAATTTCTATAGGCCTTATGCGAAGTTGCTTTGTGGTCTGACAACACTGAGAGCGTCGCCAACATTTTAATGTTGGCAAGCGTTGTCAGTACCGAAGCACGGTGGAGGCATCGGAGACAGCCGTACGGGCAATGTGCGATGGCGCAGCAACTGTTTTCCGCCTTCTGACCGTATTATGTGGACGAACAGTTGAAACAACCTATCGCAACTGTCTGACAAATCTCTCAGAGGCCTGTGCACGCTGGCGAGAATTTCGTCGAGCAGCGGACCAAGTCCTACGCCTTTGCTGTGGAAGCTTGTTGTCGCCAGCGTGTGCGCATGCCTCCAAAAGGACTAGGCCGTTATGCCTTTCATCTTTGAGAACACTTTTAATTCTTTTTTCGATGCGAATATACGCTTGAAGTCGTTCTGTTTAGCGGCACACTGCTTCACGCAAATGCATCTCAAAATTAGTTTTTTTTTGGCAGATTGATACTTTAGACCCACGTTGCGGATAAAACAAACAGGACGCGGGATGGCCAAAAAAACGTGCTTTTCGTGTAAGGCTCGTCAAATTATGAGGCGCTGGAGAAATTCAGCCTTCTGCGTTAAGTCCTTATTTCGAACTCTTTTTGTTCGCCTTCCGCCCATTGAAAAGCATGCGGGAAGGGCCTTCGAACGCACCTGGTATCGCTGCGCCGCAGTGTTCTTCCGCACGTCTGCTTTCCTCGCCGTCACCATGGCAACGAACGCCGAATGAATGGAAGCACGCACGGTGCCGCCGCGTGAAGCCAGCAACAGCTGACACCATTTTACGAACGCCGTCTGCTATAGGGAGTATTCACTGGCCGCCATATTTGAGGTCACTGTTTAGAGCGCATGCTCAGAACGAGCTCGCATTAATAGGCTGCCAAGACCGGCAATCTTGGTGGTGCGGAATGCACGTGGCGAAAGAACTGTAGAAGCTCGCGTTCAGCACGCGCTCCACAGCCGAGCACACAGCTATGGCCGCCAGTGAATACTCCCTATTGGCGACGTGAGCGAACGAAAGCGTCGCTGTGGTCGGCCCACCACAATTGGCCGAATGCTGACTATGACGTCAGCAAAGGATGTCTCATCGGCGGTAGTAAGAGGAATGTGAGAACTTCAATTTTGACGGTGTTGGCAGTGTTTCTTTGAGAGCGCTATGATTTCAGGCTTCCACCATGCCCATTACAAACACCATCGAACTTGTTGTTCCCAAGGTAATGACGTCACGAAAGGTAACCGAACGAGGGCGCCACCGAAACATCTCGCCGCTAATAGCCAAAGCCGAACGCGGTATGTCAGATCAACCGCCTCCGCCGGTGCTCGATCGCCGTCGCGATCGAGCAAAGCCTCATAATTTGACGAGCCTTACACGAAAAGCACGTTTTTTTGGCCATCCCGCGTCCTGTTTTTTTTTTTTATCCGCAACATGGGTCTAAAGTATCAATCTGCCTTTTTTTTTTTTAGTTGTTATTGGCGGAGGGTTTTTTAGTGGAACCCTCTGCGCTCTTGTAAAAGAAATTGTGCCCTGGGTAATATTTTTCAAGCATTGCAAAGGGCTAAAGTCGGTTTCAGGTAGCCTTGACCTCAAGCATAGTTCACGGATGTTGCGCCATTAATGAAGATTCGTTCAACCCTGACAGAATAACTGCAATGACTTTCTCAAAACTACCCTCGAGCTTCTTTGCACAAAACAAAATATCTGCCTCGGCGGTGACAAAAAGAAAAAAAAAAGAAAGAAAAGGAGGTTGTAAAATGAAGTTTTCTTCGCCCGTGTTGCTTCATTTGACGTTCGTAACGTAAGTTTTTGCCGCCGCCGACATCGAAGCTCGAGAATGAGAGTACTGTACATTCGTGGGAGGTCAGATAATCGAAAACGCAAGCAGCGCATTCGGTCACGGCGTGAGTACGAACTGAAGCTGCTCAATCGAAACCGAAACTGAGCGGAAAACTAGTTCCCAGAGGGCACTGCGTGGCATTTCGCCGCCATGGGGCGCTTCCACTTTAGGAAGAAGTCTACTGGAGAATGGAACTGGGTAGTGCCACCACTGATCTCTATTTTAGTAGGCTGGATCGCGGATCGGGAGCCCGTCGGTGTCGCCACCGGCGGCCATTGCTTGACACCAGGCAATACACGCAAGTCTATGGGAGAAACGCACAAAAGTAAGAATACTGAAGCATGTACGCTGTGCTCGGAGGCGAGTATTTTATGGTGCGCTGCGATCTTTATGTCGGGTGTTTGGAGATCGAATCGGTATTTGTTAAACGACCGGTCGCCGAATAAAAAAAGCAAACGTACCGGAGCACCTACGGCTGAGCTGGCAAGCTTGCTCTCGTAGTGGAGTAAACAAAGGAACTTGCCGTCAATAAGACCGTCCTTAGGGAAGCCCAGAAGTTGATGAATGACAAAGAAGTTTCCTCTCGACAGCGGCTTTCCGGGAGTGAGCGAATTCCGCGTAGCAAAGCCTTCGAGCTTGTCGTCTGCTAAACCCAACTCAACGAAACCGCCACCGACTCCGCGGTAACTCTAAGTAACTCTCGCCTCATTGAGCTGCACTACAGCGGAGTCACTCTCGACCACAAAATAATTATTTATAAGAACTGCGAGGGCTGAAAGTTTTAATGTTTGTACGCAAGCTATTTGACGGGCTTATCGAAAAGCATCCAAAATGTTTCAGTGCCGACAAAGGCTTAGAAACAGGGGAAAACGTCACTTTTTCTCGTTCTTCCCATAGAGTCCCATGCATTGGCTGGTGTCAATCAATGGCCGCCGGTGGCGACACTCGGCCCCAGCTGCCGAGGCCACGGTCCGCGATCCAGCCTACTACAATAGAGATCAGTGAGTGCCACCCCTATTCTTTACATGCACGTGGGAGAAACGTGTATCTTAAAGGGGTACCCCGGCGATTTCTTCATGGTCCCCGATTTGCTTGAATTTTCGCTAAACTCGACAAACAACATCGCTAAAATAGTATCCCAAATATTAGGTCAAAATAATTTTTTTTCACAAAGTTAATGAATTTACAATTTTGATCCTCACCGTGTTTTTCAAACTGAAAGTCTCTACTGGCAACAACGAAAAAGTGACGTCAGTGGAAGGTAAAGGTTCACTCTTTGGACTGTAGAATTTGTTCCCAACTGATTCGAAGCAGTTTCATGGTGTCAAATGAATGCTTTGGAAGCTCGCTCCAGTACCCGCGCTCCAGCACGGAACCAATGATTGGCATATTCTATTTTTTAGACTGCTCGCTCGACTGGCAAGCCTGCCTGCCACTGACGTCACGGCACTGAAAGGTGCGGGTATATTTGAATGTTGGTTTTTGCATCATTTTCATTTTCCTATTTTGCAATAACTATTATGAATTTCGCGATACGAAATAGCATACCGGAAAGGGTAAAGGCCGTGGAGTCAGAAAATATAGTTAGTTGAGGTAGCTCAAAAAATCGCCAAAGTACCCCCTTTAAAGCACAATTTCTAGTCTCTAGTTTTACAAGCGTAATCCGACCTTTGTAAACTAATATGTGCCGGATACAAGTGCCTATTTTTGTCGATTCTTTTTCGTTCGTGTATACGCATTACAGCATTTAGAGCTTAGAAAACGCAGGGCTTTCTTAAGCATTGACAGATTAAGAAAGGCCGGGGGCGGCTTCAGTCTTCTTGATAATGAAGCAATAATGGAATGCCACGACCTGCGTTTTTAGAGTTGTCATTGGCTTTAGCCTAAAACATTTTCATCGATATGCTTATACTAAATGTCGTTTTTTATGGCCGCCATGCTTTCATCATAGCCACACCGTCCAGAAACAAACCTCGCAGCTTTGTTTGCACTCTTTCAAATAAATAAAAAAAAAACACAAGGTAAAAAAAAAACAAAAAAAAACAAATTGTACACGCATATTCTTGGATTGGTCGAACATATCTAAAGAGTCCTTTTCTTACATTCAATGTGCAAAAATTAGGACCAGTGTTTTAACAGCTGTTTGTGAAGAATGTCGCTTGACTCCGCCGTCGAGGTATGTGCACTGTAGTCGAGGTTCGGAGCGAAAAGGGGGGCTGTGACTGATGTCATTAACGTGTCACGTAACCGCGCGCCAGATTGCTACAACTTCGTTGATTCAGCGGGACATTTTCTACGTTGCCTCTGAGTTTAGCAATCCTAGGGACCTGATTTGGGCCTAATACGTTTCTCTACCAAGGGGTTACTTAAGTTAGTGCCAACATACTTTGCTTTCGTGTCTCAATGGCTTTCTTTTATTTATTTATTTTTGCTTGCCACATAATTGTCAAAGTTCCAGATTTGAGTCTGAGGTGCCCCGTATGAACCGAAGAACTAAAAGTGACGCATTAATCTGGTACTTGTTTGGAAATTTAGGCCCATAGATGCCGGCAAAACTACCAGCTGTTGAGGCTAACTTTGGCACCTGTTTTCGATATAGGGTTAAGATACCCACACTCTAGCCAAAAAGGTCAAGTTTGGCACTAGGCTTGGATTCTTCGGGCCTTTTAAGGCCCTAAATTACTATACGAAAACCACATTTTGGTCCAAAGAATTTCGCTACCTGGGTAACTCAATTAAAAAAAACACAGATTACTTGTATCTAGTTAGTTTTACCAGTAGCTAAGTTTTTTGACAGAATAAGGAGTAGTGGTATTTCGTTACCTCGGAAGAGGGACGCGTAGAATGCAAGTAGCCAACCTAGTTCTCACTTCAGCTCGCGCCTGTAATGTGCACGAGGGGGAAACGCCAGATCTGCACAAGGTTTGTCAATATAGCCAGTTATTCCCGAATGAACGCGTTAAAAAGCGAGGAACTACCAACGGCGACGAATGAAGCGGCTACTGCTGCGTAGAAAGGACACCTTCGGTGTAACGAGAAAATAACGCGTTACTTTCAAGCTGTGGTAACGCGTTCCTTTCAATTCTCAGCAGGGAGTAACGTATTTAGTTATTCTTTGGGTGAGTAGCAAGTAACTGTATCTAGTTACTCTATATCAATAACGTGTACAAGTCTTAGAGGGACCCGCTGCACGCCTCCTCGGTAGTGTGTCCAGTTGTGCTTGGGTACTTATAATGTTTGTATACTGTTGCGAAAGGCCCCAGGAGACGACCTTGCTCCTCCAAACCGACCGGCACAGGTGAACGCCCTGGAGCATCGTCGCCAGGTGGCTATGGTCAGCTGCGCCCGGAGACAGAGCGAGAGGCGCATTGGAGCCGCCAACGCACCTTGGTACTCGGGGACGACGTGACCTTCTCGTAAAGGATCATCGGGTTGACCCACGCCAGTGTCTTCTGGCCGACTTTGCCGTCCGGCCCCTCTCCTTGCTTCTGCTGTCTGACCTCGACGCACGGCGACCCGACAGCCTTGGGACGTCCTCGACAGAGAAGGGGGCTTTACTCAATTTCCCCAGCTTAGATCGCCCATGGGATTATCCCCTAACCCACGGAAGCCTGGACGCCTGCAATTATGGATGTCTTCCGCCTTCCTCGAGTTCGATGGCACCATTGTCCGCCGAGATTGACCGGCGACACCGCGGCCAAGGACGTCTGGCCCACGGAGTGCGTGACGCGTGTGCCAGTGTGTGAGGGAGAGGGAAGGGGCGTGCGTGAACGTAACGAACACTGACCACGCTGTTTCGGTCAAGGCAGGGACGATAGGGATTCCCTACTAGGGATGTGGGGAAAAGTGACGTTATAAAAGCAGCAGCAGGCGGCTGCTACTTTGTGTTCTCTGGTGATCTCCCGTCTTATGATGTAACCTGTTCATATGTACATATAAAGAGTTATACGAGACACCCCTCCTGCTCCATGGTCCTTCCCGATGCCGGCTGCCACACGAGTTCCTGCCCTGATTCGGTTCCCTGCCGTACCCAAAGCGCCCGGACAACCGCTCGGTCCCAACAACTGGATGGCAGCGGCGGGATCGACTTCGCCGGACCATGACTTCTTGTGTGGGTGAGTGCCCGGCCCTTTCTTTCTCAATCTGCCAGACCCATTAGCTCTAAGTTTTGCCTTTGGGGGTTGGAGATATTCGTGGTCAGAAGGACTGTGTGACCGTTCTGACGCGAGCATTTTCTGAGAAAGGGGGCCAACACAATAAGCTAAGATCATGAGTCTGGAGGCATTCCGCTTGCGCGAGTTGGTACAGGTTTGTACCGAATTAGGGATCGAATTGGGGCAGATAGAAAGAAAGCCGGACATTATAGAGCTCCTCCAGGCCGAAGACGTCAGGCAGTCGGTGGCGAAACCGCTGTGAGCAAGTTCACTCACCCAGTCACTTGTATTTTTTCGCCAGAATCTGCATGGTGACGTTGCTGCGCTCCCGGGGACTACATGTTTCTACCGTGACGATGTTCAACGGCGTCAGCATATAGACGTGCTGTTGATTCCCGCCACGCCCCCCGGCCATCGCACCGCAAGTGACATCAGCTTCATGCTTGTCGCGCCACTCATCAGAAGAGGATAAAAGGCGGCTTCGTCGGAGCCATCGTCGCAGTCGGTGGCGAAACCGCTGTGAGCAAGTTCACTCACCCAGTCACTTGTATTTTTTCGCCAGAATCTGCATGGTGACGTTGCTGCGCTCCCGGGGACTACATGTTTCTACCGTGACGATGTTCAACGGCGTCAGCATATAGACGTGCTGTTGATTCCCGCCACGCCCCCCGGCCATCGCACCGCAAGTGACATCAGCTTCATGCTTGTCGCGCCACTCATCAGAAGAGGATAAAAGGCGGCTTCGTCGGAGCCATCGTCGCAGTCGGTGGCGAAACCGCTGTGAGCAAGTTCACTCACCCAGTCACTTGTATTTTTTCGCCAGGTGAGATTTCGTTTCAAAATCGGTTTCAATCTATTTTTTCTCCCTGCCACCGACTGAAGTGTTGTGCGTATACCATGTCTGCAGTGAAAGACTGTATAGCATGTCTCACAGAGATTGCTGGCGACAAGAAATGTTTGACATGCTCAGTATGCCAGAATGGGTATCACTTGGGCCTGTCTTGTGCGGGAGTTACGGAAACTTCCTTTACAGGCATGGGACAGACAAAGCGAGAGAAATGGCGTTGTAAGACCTGCCGTACGCAGGATAACAGAGGCGGATCTCAAAGTGCAGCGACTTCTTCGCAGAACACGCCGTTGGGTAGTCAAACAGTGGTCTCAACTCAGCTTCAGTCTTTTGGGGAAAAACTTGATGTTCTGTTGGCAATGAAGGCAAGCGTAGACACCCTCCTGTCATTGCCTGCTAAGGTCGACGAACTATTAACTTTGAAACCTACAGTAGAGAGACTAGAAGCTCACATGTTGGAAATGGAAACTAAAGTGGATGGGCTGTCAGTAAAGTACAACGCTGTGCTAGAGGGAACGACAAAAAATGAAAGCAAGATTAAGGAACTGGAAGGCGAACACGACGAACTGCGGGAAACCGTGAATCGCCAAGCAGAGACTATTCAGCATTTGCGAGACGAAATCAAAAACGCAGAACAGTACACTCGTCTCTCAAACTTGGAAATTCACGGGTTGCCGACATTACCAGACGAAAATCTCAAACAACGAATAGCCGACTTGGCAACTAAACTGGGGCTGCCAAACTTCGATGTCAAAGATATTCTCGCAGCGCATCGTCTCCCCGCTAAGCCAGGGTTGGTTCCAATAGTACTAATTAAATTCAGCACGAAGGAGGTAAAAGACTGCTGGCTAGGTGCGCGTGGCAAGCTGCGTGATCTTGTTCAGGCTGCGACTGTTCCGAAGCTTTTTTTTAACGACAACCTGACAAAGCAAAACCGCGAATTGTTCCGGATGGTCAGGGAGAGGGCAAAGGAAAAACAATACAAATTCACGTGGGTTAAGAACGGAAAGATCTTCGCAAGGAAAAACGACGGGTCGTCGCTGTTGCGGATTAACCAACTTTCAGACTTGGACACAATTATCTAGGTGCTTCCATGGATTGTTTTCAGTTCCTAAATTGCTCATTACTTAAAACTAATTTTGAAGAGTCTTCGGATGTTTCGTTTAGCGTGTTCCATGTTAATATAAGAAGTATTAGAAAATATTGGGATCAGTTTATGGTTGTAGTTCGTGACCTGGGCAAGATTATGGACGTTTTATTCTTACTGAAGTTAATATAAATGAAGAAATGACAACTCTTTTTTCTATTCCTGGTTATGATCGTTTTGCATTTACAAGAACATCTGGTAGGGGGGGAGGGATATGTGTGTTTGTCAAAAACATTTGGTACGCAAGTCAGATTACAATAACAATGACGCAAGCTGAGTGCATAGGTCTCCAGATAAGCTGCCAAGATTTTTCTGTAGTCCTCATTTCAATCTACCGCCCCCCGTCAAGTAACGCGAACCTGTTTCTTGAGGAAGTCGATAAGGCTCTATCGGAACTAAGCCCGATAAGTCAGCTGTGTTTGGTAGGCGACTTTAATATAAATACTATGGATTCCTCACGCCACATTGTGTGCAATTATCTTAACTTAATGGCTACTTACGGCATCGAAAGCGTAATACAGGCACCAACTAGAGAAGAATTATTGGGAGACAAATTGGTTTCAACGTGCATTGATCATGTTAATATAAGAACTTTTGACAGTACTGTGAAAGCCGCAGTGGTATCCGAAAAATTAGCAGATCATTACTTTATAGCTTGCCAGATAAGCTCTAAAAACAAGGTGAAGGACTCGGATAAATCGTTGAAAGAAATCACAATAACGGATCAAGTACAGTTGGACAAATTAGTAGATAATTATGACTGGAATGGTTTGTTAAGTACGGTAGAGGCACCAAAGCTCTATGACAGGGTAGTTGATTTGTTCTCTGAATTTTCATCCCTATGTACAAAAAAGGTGATAATAAAAAAACGTCAACCTGACCAAGAGTGGCTTACGTCAGAAGTCTTGTCTGCCATAAATTATAAAGACTTCCTCTGGAAACGGTGTAAACATTCGCCAAGAAATTTATCGTTGAAAGACGAGTTCAAAATCGCAAGAAATAGAGCATGCGCCCTACTTCGTTCCTCTAAGCGTAGACATTTCAAAAAAGAATTTGAAAGCAATCGTTTTGATACCGCGAAAACGTGGGAGTTGGCTAATCGTATTCGAGGGAAAACGAAACGTCTTTCGATTGACGATATGATAGATAAGTCATTTGCGCCGGTTACCCAAAAAACGATTGATGACTTCAACACTTTCTTTGCTCGTATCTCCGGGGCAGACGATGATAGTGACGATGCTACTCTTACACTGCATGCACATACTGAGGCTTCCGCTTTTCTTCCTTTGATATCTGAATATGAGCTGCGTGACTATTTATTTTCATTCAAGGAAAGAAAATCACCGGGCTACGATGAAATACGGGTACGCGATTTACGAAGAAATTTTGAAAAACTGAAACATGTACTTCTAGAAGCGCTGAATAATGTGATTGAGACAGGAAGCTGGCCAGCAGGAATGAAAACTGCCATTGTGAAACCACTGTATAAGGGAGGGTTAACGAGAGACTTTAAAAACTATCGGCCAATATCTATACTGTCGTGTATAGCACAATTATTAGAAAAACACCTGTTAAAGGTAATGAGCGGGTTTTCAGAACGGTTTGCTTTGCTATCCGATCACCAGTACGGTTTCGTTTCTGAAAGGGGAACTCAATCTTTGTTAGAAAAATTTTCCGATAGCTTGCATGCAGGTTTCGATAATAATATGTACACATGTGCAGTGTTTCTGGATGTATCGAAAGCATTCGATAGCATAAATCACGAAATACTATGTTCTAAGTTATACAAACTCGGTTTTAGGGGTCCATTCTTTTCAATTTTAAAGGGATATCTTTCAGGACGATCCCAAGTTGTAGCTTTTAAAAATCGCAAAAGTAATAAAACCTTTCTGACTGCCGGGGTGCCGCAAGGGTCCGTTTTATCGCCTTTGTTGTTTAACCTTTATGTAAATGATCTTCCTAATGTTATATCGGAGTGTAAAATATATCAATATGCAGACGACACAGTTTTGATGTCATGTGACGCAGATTACCACGTTGCCGTTTGGAAACTTCAGAAAGATCTTATTTCTACAATGGATTGGTTTTTTTCTAACTTAATCAAAGTGAATGCGTCAAAAACAAAACTTGTTTGTTTTAGGCACCCGCTCAAGCAGGTAGAACTATCGGATACTGTAGCGCTGCATACTTCCACCTGTAGTTCTTGTAGTTGCGAACCTCTGCAGTATGTGAAAATGGTGAAATACCTGGGAATTTATTTCGACAGTGACTTGTCGTGGTGTACTCATATGACATACTTATGTAAGCGACTAAGGAGCGTGTCCTGTTGTCTTTACAATGTCAAAATGTTCTTGCCCTTTTCTGTTAGAAAGATGATAACAAAAGCTTTGGCATACAGTTATTTACGTTACGGTATAACAATTTTTTCTGGTTGCTCCCTTTTTTGGCGCGCCAGGGCAAATTCTTTATTAAAAGGTATTTTGAAAAGTGTTGCGTTTGATAAGCCAGATATCTTACTTGATACATGTATATTTCGGGAACTTCAACTACCGTCTTTTGAAGGGCTTTTTAAAGAAACGGTCGTTCTCCGGCACTTCTGGAATTCTATGTTTAAAACTCCATATCTGCAGCCGCGACCTATGAGACCTTCACTTCGTTTTGATGTACCGCGAATCAGAACAAAATATGGCGAGCGTACTCGAATGTATTATGTACCACATGTTTTCAACAACCTGCCAGAATCATTGCTTTCTATAA